>JAOTOL010001404.1:837500-926871 GCA_034440575.1 Imbricaverruca yamaguchii
GCGTGCGAGGCCCCGCATGGCCCAGCGTCAGCTAACGAGATCAGCCACGTCAGGCCGTCACAGCGGCAGTGGCAGCACACCGCACCCAACCTGTCCTCCATCCGAGCTTTGCGCTGTGTTCTACGTGGCTGACTTTTGGCTGAAGGGCGCCTCAACCGGCTCCGACTATTCCAGCTCTGGTGCCAACGCCTACAGCCAGTCCTGGCTCTCAGAGGGAGGTGCAGTAGGACAATCCGTGACACCTCACCCAATCCACTCCTCGTCACAAGGGGAACGCTGCAACAGGTGTGCTCTAAAATACTATCTAATCTGAACAAATACACTTTTAATGATGGGTAGTTGCTGTGAAGACGTTTGATACCACACCGGGCGCGCTATCTCTGACAATTTTAAGCGGGCTTTTACCATTCAAAAGCATCATTAAAGGCGATGAACGATAGGAAGCACGAAGCTGGAAATGTAGTCCAGGGCTTGCAGACACAGTACCTGGGGCAATGGAGGGCACACGCCATGTCAGTATACCACAACTGCGCTGTCTTGGTAGCCAGAGCAGATACCACCGTACAATTTCGGGGCAGGTGCAGGCATTTCAGAAAAAGTGCAGCATATCCCGGCATAATGCTTCGCAATTTGGTGCGCGTGATCCGCATCCGGTAGAGGAGATCGATTTCGGAAATAGTGATTCAGATACCGGCATAAGATCATTAAGCAGGACACCCCATATCAATGAAAATTAGTTGCATGCTTGCCGCAATCGGCCCCGCTAACGAATACTGTGTGCGTATAACAACTGAATACACCACGCCGAAGCATGGCCAAACAGTGCTGGTTCCGCGATGTGTATCGATCCTTTTTGCTTTGCTTCTGTTCTGCTCAACTCACGTCACGAATCTGTTGAGAGCAGAAGCTGTTGAGGACGCAACATCTTTTGAGCACTGTCGGTGAGGTGGTCGGCTGACCAGCCCCGGGGCACGCAAGTCACGTGGCGTGACGTAACCATGCGACCGACGGCTGACTGGTGGGCCTGACCTCAGGTGGTGCCAGCACCGACTAAGCTCCACCATAAAACCTTCTCTTTAAGGAAAAAATAAGCGGCCCTCGAGGAAATATCGCGATGAAAGCTGCCAAAAATCAAATTAAGAGTGACCGCACAATGCCTAGTGAATGCAACTTCAAACGTAAAATACAAGTTTCTATGGTTTCAAAAATAGTGACGATCGAGTTCAACTGTGCGACCGTGGGCAGGCCCATCCAGATGAGCTTTCGTCGCATATACCCGGGAATGACTCACTCGGGGAGTTGGCCGTCGCTCGTAATCAGCCCCTGGTGGCAAAGCATCGAAAGGTAATAATACAACTATCCACCAGTACCCACGAGGCCCCACCCTGAGTCACAGCCACACGACCATACGTCACCCGCCCACAGGGACTCGTCAGCGGCACGGCCGGCACACCGGGATCACCCCAGCCGGACGCCGTCCATCTCCACACATAGCGCCGACCGCGGCCACGCGAGTCCATCGACCCGGCACCCGTCACGTGTCACATGACCGGCCGTGCGGCGTGGCCGTCCATCCTGCGTCACGAGACACTGTCGTGTGACGCGGGCGGAGAACACGACGCGCGGCCGGCATCCCAACGGCGCAACGACGGCCGCTGGCCAGCTCACGGCCAGCAGCTGGGAAGACGTGAACTGGGCAGGCAAGGACGGAAAAGTCCCGCCGCAATGGCGACCACGTCTCGACTGGACATCGCTGCAATGGCGACCACGCCTCGACCGGCCGCTTCGTCCGAACGAAAGGCTCAAATGGCGCGTGTTGAAGTCGACGGAGCAGAATGGAGCGAGGTGAGAACGAAGGTTTTTTGTTTGCTGTTGAATTGAACAATACATCATGAAACAGAATATTACGGGGTGCGCCATGTGATGCGCGCAAAACTATGGAAGGATACACCGGAAAATATTTTCCGTTAAAATAATACAAGGACTTGTTCTAATAAGCCCTTGGAAGAATGAAAGTGAGTGGCAACAGCCTACCGCTTTGTTATCATGCGAAATAGTAAACTATGCGCACACTATATTGTGGCAAGGTAGTGACAACAACAAAAAAACGCAGCAAGGATGAATTCAAGGGATGCAAGTCAATGTCAAAGTAGGGAGCAGTTGCTGGCACCAGGGAGCTTTTAAGGATAACAACAGAAAATCGTCCTGGAGATGAGTAATTTTGCCTGATCAAAGGCGCACCCATAGGGGAGGCAGCGAACGTGGCAGGAAATCTTCCCCTCCCTCATGATGACGATTTTACTTATTGTCCCACTGAAAGCTGCGTGGCGCCAAATATTGCTCTCCTTTAACATTAGCTTTCCAAGGGTGGATTGCAAACACCTGAAAAAGCTAGTTTTACCTACCTGGGAACCAGAACTGGATACAATTTCAGAGAGTTCGAGGCCTTGTCTTGTTCAACCCACCATGTCGATAAAAGGCATAGGCTGACTGGTTATATTAATATTAATGGCTTTAAATTAATAGTCGAATACCACTAATACTTTTATATTCTAGACAAATAGATAATTCCCAAGAACAGGCACGAGATGTTCTATCCATTTCAACAGTGTCCTCTAAGCTGAAAAGAAATGGTATAATTGCTTCCAATTGCTTGCATATTCTTTCTATGATTTATACACATCGTGCACGAGTTATAGGCTCCGTTTTATATTGGTAGTGTACCTTGCTTAACCGTAAACTAGATATCTACCTGTGATTACCTTTAAGCGTCTCATGCGAACCGAATACAGTTTATTTCGCGAATGACATCTTGACATTGATGCCGGCTTTGGCCACTCTGAGTCAGTTTTAATCGGCCGACATCAATTCTCACAAGATCACCGCTAGCCATGCCCAATGACCGAACGAGATGCGAATGTGGCGACAACGTGACAGATATGTTCCCACGTCCCACTTTGAAATGCCGGTCATCCGTTGTCTGCCGAGAACAAATGGTCACGAATTAAAGAGCGAGGGAGGAGTGGGCCCTCCTCCAGTGGCGCTCTTCTCGATGCGACCATTGGCGATCGATTGATGCTCCATTTGGATTCAGGAAGTGCGCGGATCCAGGTGCCAGTCGGACGCTCAACAGCTCAATCAGAAGCCGTCAATCGAACGGAGCGTGCGGAAAATTGCCACACGTGGGATCAAGACGCGGCAGATGTGCTCTAGTTCCACTCTGTCTGGCTTCCTCGCACAGCACGCGATGTCCGTCGCTGACTGGGCGAGCCAGCAGATCGGTGCTGTAGCCGCGCACGTCAAATGGGGGAGGGGATGGGTCATCTGGTTCATCAAGTATGGATGAACCAGACGGATCCGACGCGGACCTGACGACGAGACAGACCGACCCGGTTAAGAACCGACGACGGGCCAGACAGCTCCGGTGCAGAACCGATGACGGGTCAGACAGCTCCGGTGCAGAACCGATGACGGGCCAGACAGCTCCGGTGCAGAACCGATGACGGGCCAGACAGCTCCGGTGCAGAACCGACGACGGGCCAGACAGCTCCGGTGCAGAACCGATGACGGGCCAGACAGCTCCGGTGCAGAACCGACGACGGGCCAGACAGCTCCGGTGCAGAACCGATGACGGGCCAGACAGCTCCGGTGCAGAACCGACGACGGGCCAGACAGCTCCGGTGCAGAACCGATGACGGGTCAGACAGCTCCGGTGCAGAACCGATGACGGGCCAGACAGCTCCGGTGCAGAACCGATGACGGGCCAGACAGCTCCGGTGCAGAACCGATGACGGGCCAGACAGCTCCGGTGCAGAACCGAGCAGACAGCTCCGGTGCAGAACCGACGACGGGCCAGACAGCTCCGGTGCAGAACCGATGACGGGCCAGACAGCTCCGGTGCAGAACCGATGACGGGCCAGACAGCTCCGGTGCAGAACCGACGACGGGCCAGACAGATCCGGTGCAGAACCGATGACGGGTCAGAGAGCTCCGGTGCAGAACCGACGACGGGCCAGACAGCTCCGGTGCAGAACCAATGACGGGCCAGACAGCTTCGGTGGAGAACCGATGACAGGCCGGACAGCTCCGGTGCAGAACCGATGACGGGCCAGACGGCGTCGCTAATGCGGCCCCGTCTCAGCCGACGGCGCCGGCGGGCGGCTCCAGACAGCCATCCGTCAGCCGGCCGTCGGCACGCGACGTGGCGGGCTCGGCGGCGGCCCACGTGCTGACACGGACTGCGACCGCCCGACCTCCCGACCGACCCCCCGCAGCCCGACCGCGTCAGCCGGCAGGTCGGGTCGGCGACCTCGGTACCGTGCTGGCTGTGTATCCCGGGCCAGTAGGACGCTGGCCTCAGTTCGGCTTAGTATCGGTCCGGTGCCCGCTTTGGACTGGTCCGGTGCAGGCTTTGGACTGGTGCGATGTCAGGCCGATGCACGTCCAGTGTTGGTCCAATGTCAGGTGTCGGTCAGTTTCCTCTCCGATGTCCGCCCAGTCGCGTATGCCGTCGGCTGGTGTGGACCATGGTTGGTTAAGTTGGTTAGTTATTATGGTTTTGGGCGCATCAGTTACAAGGGCTTTGCCGCGCCCGTACAGCGAGTCAGACCGAGTCAGATAGATCACACGGAAGTTTACGTCCAGAAGGAAGTGGAATAACTGACCAGAATAGATCGCGACCGATATATTTTCAGAACGTCACGCAGCGAGAGCGGCTGCGGTCGTCCAAAGTGATGCCTGTGCGCATCAGCACTGATGGCATGAGGTCAAGACATGACGCAGTGATAGGCGTCCTTGGCATATAGGCCACAGGGGTACATCGTCACCACAAATAATTTAATTGTGCGTTGCGTACGTGTGCCCAATGCGCATGCGGCATAGTGCTGCCTCGTCCAGCCAGGTCCCACGCGAGCACGAGGACCACTGTAAGGTCCTGGTCCGTTTTCACTAATCGAGTCCCAATGTGACGCCACTCACCAGAAACGTAATCATTGACGGTAAATACAATCGAGCAGGAATTGATTGACACATAACGCTTTCATGGTTTTTGTGCAGGTAGCCTGGCAGCCGAGTCAGCAGCCTCATTCATTGATACACCGACGTGGTTTGGCATCCAGCACATAACTTTCTTATCCTCTGAATATAGTAAAGTCAGCCGTACAACTATTTCTCGGACAATGGAGGGTAATGGATTAAAAGATCGGAGTGCCAAAAGACTACCGACACCGTCGGTCATAATTAGGTGCAATGTTTGATCGGACACCTGTAAAAAGCAAAGCTTTGTTTGTGGGAATTAACTACGACGTGAACCGATACTTGAAGTGACGGCACAAAAGAGCATGTAGCAGAACCGTTGACAAAAGCTGAACTAACACCAGCTTCAGTCTGCTAACCGTTCGTGTCGTGTAGCCCACGTAAGACACAACGAGGTCCAGAGCTTGAATTCTGAACCAATGAGGTAGAGTGTCATGTTTACATGTTTCGCTCAATTAAACACTGCCTGTCTGTGGCAATAACTCCCAGGTAGGAGTATCCAGAGAGCTTGGTCTTATTACACCACAGCAGGTTATTGTACTTCGATTCAGCACACTGTAAACCTGATACAGGAAGGTACCGAGTGATGCTCAGATGCTTCACGGAATAAGTTCGCGATGCGTGACGAAAGCAACATATCTGTGCAAGGTGGTCTGGAAACTGTTAAATCTTGCAAGCGTATCTCATCCCAAGCAAGAGGCGCCGCAAAGCAAGGGGTGGTTCGTGACCTTCGACTAGAAGACTTGCTGTCTGGGAAGTTCGAAATGCACCAATGACACTGGAACTACAATGGACTGTGACACTTGAACTGCACTGTTGCATACCATTTTCGTGTCGGAAACGTTAGGAAAGGTGGCTACCAATTCTAACTTGGAAAAAAACGATCGCATACAAAATTGTTTAAAAAGCGACGGTAGCACCACGCATCGTACGACTAAGCATTTACCCCAAGACACCACGCCGCCATGTAGTGCCACATACCTTCTCTGTAAAAAAATGACGTCAACGTGCGGCTCCTCCTTAAAACTCGCACGAATGTCAGGATCGATAGCTGAAATGTGGTCTATTTCACTGCGATACTTTCTGAAACCACACCGGGCGTTTCCTAGGATGCTATTCGCTTCTGGGAACCAGGACAACCTGACAATAAACATTTTCTCATTAGATGCAAGTGAAATAGGTCTATAACTATGTCGATCACGTGCACTCTTGTCAGGCTTAAGTAAAGTCACCACCATCGCCTCCCAGCAGGCAGCCGGGAAGTTGCCAGGAACTTTGGCATATCGCCAAAGTGTACTAAAAATACGCGAATGTTCGAGGACAGAACAGACTGGTAGGCCGCTTAAGCGCGTTATTATGTATGTCGTCCGAGTCGTTCAGATCATCCGACACACTCCGCAGTGAGTCAATGGCCGATGCAACTTCGGCCAATCTAAAGGACAGGTTGTAATTTAGCCCTACGGAAATGGAGAAATCTATCGACGTTACCTCACAACGCCGTCTATGACGGGGAAATTGTGAGTCCGTGCTGCTCATACTGCATCTGTGTGACAACACGCTGACGATCTCGTTAGCTACATCTGCAGGGTGCATACTCACTCGTTCACCAACTTCTAAAACAAGTGGCAATGACGCATGGTGAGATGAAATTTGTTTCAAACGTTACCACACCTGTGATGTTGGCGAAAAACGGATTAACAACGGGTTGACGGGTTAACGGAATGCTCTTACTTCTCCAAAAACAATCAGATTTGCGGTTGTGTTTGTCTTAGAAAGGGCCTTGAAGGATCGTATACGTGGTCGTATAGCGTCACAAGCGTCCGGCCACCACGGGACTGACGTGCAACGGGGAGCGTCAGAGGTGCGAAGAACAGCTCATGCTGCTGCTTGCAGAAGCCTATGTGTGAACTCTTGTACTGCTAGAGTGGAGGGTCCACGATTGGTTTCGACAGGGATCCCCACTTTGGCTGCGAATTCTGACCGGTTGGCCCTCCGAAGATTCTGGCGCTGAGGTCTAGAGGTGCGAACCGCCCCATCACGACATGACAGCCACACAGATTGATTGATTGATTATTTGGGCTTAAGGGCGCGTGGACTACTAAGGTCATTTTGCGCCCATGACAGCCACACAGAGAGATCATCTAGATCAAAGGGGGTTGCTATGTACAGACCATTCAAAAGAAGCAATAATTATGAGTTATTAGTTGCAGTCTTCCGAGGTTCAGATCTAGTGCTGATGAATGACCCGAATGAAGGATAAGGTGAGTCAACAGCATAGACGTTCAGTCAGTGTTTAACAAACATACATCTTCATTTAGTAAGTCGGTGTAAAACTCGCCCTCGGCCGTTAACACAATCTCATCCCTAGACGGTGTGGTGAGCGTTAAAATCTCTCAAAATCAGGAACGGTTGCAGGAGCTCAGGTATCAGATGCCAGACTTCCGAGGCCGGAAACACAATCCCGGGGGTAAGCACAGTGAACACGCTGACAATGGGCTACGATTGAGGTGGACCCGTGCGGCGAAAGCGTGCACAGGCGTTCGCAATAGTGACTGCTGCGCTACGCTAGAGTGCAGCCAGCAACACACCGGCGTGCGATACGACGTCGGTTGATATCGTGATATCGTGATATCGTCCATGCGTGATACCTGGTAATTAGTGATGGCGCAATTATAATTCAGAACAAGCTTTGTTTCCTGTAGACATATCGCAATCGGACAGTGTTGTCGGAGCATCACCTGCAAGTCCAGGGCACTGGGTCGTAACTCAATACAATTCCATTTAATATTGTGTTTAAAACAACCATTAGATACATCAAAAGATGCTTAAAACATAAACAAGCTAAAATAGCAAGGATGCTAATCACAGATCAACATTGTACAATTGGCTTCTAGATCGGACCATTAAGTTTCGGATTGGGTGCGATTCCAACAGACCTCCCAGATTGGTCTGGCCTCGACGAGAGGGACCAGGAGTGTCTTTTGTGTTGTTGTGTATGCCATGCAGGGTGTTTGCTTTCGGCTGCTCGTGGCGACCCACGACGTAGTGGCCCTACTGGGGAGGGAGGGGGGGGGTCACCTGTGCCCCGCAAACGGGAGGACGCCCGGCGTCCGAGGAGCAGGTGATACCAGGTGATGCCATACGGGGCCAGTGACGACGTCACCCGGCCCCGAGGGAGACTCACCACGACCGGGATCCAGCGCCACCCACCCCTTGACCCCTGCCGGCCAGGCCAGCAGGTACTGGACCAAGGCCAGGACCTTCAACCTGAGGCGACATGCCACTTGATCCCTTTGGGGCCCTACGGGTCCGCCCGCCCCTTCGGTTGGTTGGTTATTCGTTTTACGACACATCGACCGTTGAGTCATGTAGCGTCGCCAATCTCTTATGCCGATTGGTCGCGAGCGAAAAGTAAAGACAAGTGAGACTCAACTCACAACCTTTCGATTGTGAGACGAGCAACTTACCTCTAGGCTACTCGTCCCCTGAGACTCGAACCCACCTTTCGATTGTGAGACGCGCAACTTACCCCTAGACTACTCGTCCCCCTCACCCTTTCGGGATATCGGGACCAAAGAGGCGTGTTGTTCCGCCGCCACAACCAGTACCGTGTGATGGGGACCTCAACCTACAGGACTCTGTCAACCCCGGTGGACGGGCTGAGGGGGCGCGCCTACCCCGATGGCTGATACCGAGCCGACGTCCAGCGTCGGCCCGGTATCGGTGCACCGTCGGTCCGGTATCGGTGCAGCGTCGGTCCGGTATCAGTCCAGCATCTGTACGATATCGGTCCAGCGTCGGTCCGGCATCGGTCCAGCGTCTGTCCGGCATCGGTCATCAGTCCAGCGTCGGTACGGGTATCGATCTAGCGTCGGCACAGTATTGGTCTAGCGTCGGTCCGGTATCGATCCAGCGTCGGTTCGGTATCGGTCCAACGTCGGTCCGGCATCGGTCATCAGTCCAGCGTCGACCCGGGTATCGGCCCAGCGTCGGTTCGGTAACGGTTGTCAGTCCAGCGTCGGTCCGGTGTCCGTCGTCAGCCCAGCGTCGGTTCGGTATCGGTCCAACGTCGGTTCGGTATCGGTCCAGCGTTGGTCCGGTATCGGTCCAGCGTCGGTCCGGTATCGGTCCCCAGTCAAGCGTCGGTCCTCTATCGGTTCAGAGTCGGTTCGGTATCGGTCCAGAGTCGGTCCGGTGTCGGTCGTCAGCCCAATGTCGGTCCTGTGGCTGTCACCGTCTCGAGCCGACCCAGACAGACGTCAATTCGGTCAGTGTGCCGACGACCTTCACGGTCTCACGCCAGTGCAGCCCTGGTCAGTACGGCACCACATTTTAGTGCACCGACACCGCATTTTCGCCGCGGCGTGCGTCTGTGAGGTCGGCGACGGAACCGACATGAGCAACATCGCCATAGCTCGCGCAGGCCGGGGCGATCGGCGTGAGATTGCTGCTCGTCGCCGCCTTAAATAATGCTTATATGGGCTTGGAGGCGCATCGACTGAGTCACTAATATGCTTATCAATAGACAATTGTACCAGTGAATATCAGTGGCGGTGGATTCAGATAATGATAAATTGGGGTTTAGGGGCGCGTCGACTGCCATGGTCATTGTGCGTCCACACCCGCACATAACCCATAACATTTACAGACAATCTACTACGCTCCTACAGTAGGCAGTAAAACATAATATTCAGGGACGGCGATAGCTAACATCAAAACTTACTTGTCGAAGGAAGATGAAAATGTCCCCAGACGGCACGACCTCAGAGTCATCATTTAGCAACATACGTAATGTGTCGCTGTTTACACGTCCTAAAATTTGGTGTCGTAGTGGCTTCGGAGGGATCAATGATGGGCTGGGTGGGAGTGGGCTTTGTGGAGATTGAGGACTGCACGTTGACGTAGGGGAGGAGAGGTTCAGGCAGGGGGACGTGGAAAGGCTGGGTTTGGAGATGGTAGGATGTGAGGAAGGTGAGGGGAAGTCGGAGGGCGGAAGGAGAGAGGCAGGTGGGGATTCAGGGATTGATGGAGAAGGGCCGGAATTGGGTGGCAAGGACCGAGGAGGCCTCTTTGGCCGTTGGACCGGGCGTCCACGTCCCTTCCTCGGACGTTGATCGGGAGCAGCCCCCTAATGGGCGAACAGCGTAATTCCTGGATGGTGGGACCTCAGTCGCCTCGGTGCCGCGTTCGATTGGCCGACCCTGCCTCGCGGGCAAACTAAGGGACACTCCAAAAGATCGAAGGAGAGCTGTAAGCTGTGCAATCACCTCAGACGCATCGCCGTGCTGTATGTGTTGTGGGTCTATCAGGGTAGGATTTGTTGGCGGGCCAGCCACCTTTTCTGCATAGGTAACTTTTGGATGGGATCCATCATACAAATTTCGAGCCTTCCGAAACGAAGTATTTTGAGTACACTTGATTGCAATGAGTTATTTTTATTTCTTATATGCTGAGCATGCCCTGTCGAATGTGCTATGTGCGATCTGACCCTCACCACAATTTATGAACCAAGGTGATTCTGCGTTGTATCGATCAGCAGCGTGGACCGATGATATTTGATAATCTTTCACATGCGGGACGGCCACGGCAGAATTGGGTTGTATGACCGTATCCATGACATCTAAAACACCGCATGGGATTGGGGATAAACATTCTGACCTTTACAGTAATATATCCGACACGAACCGATTCAGGCAAGTCTAATGAGGTAAACGTCAAGATGATATTGTCTGTGGGCTGCACTTCCTGTCATTTTCTTACCGTCAGTCTCCGCGCCTCAATGACTCCATCATCTGACAAACCATCGGTAATTTCAGCATCACTAATGCCTCTTAGATCAATACAGTTAATTGCACCCTTCGAGTAGTTTTTCGTCGTGTGTTTTCACAGTCCTCGGTATTGTTACCATCTGTCTACCCTGTTGGCCTCTGGCTAGGTATACAAATTAATTTGGCATCAGCGCTTTTTTAGCCTCTTCTGCGCGTTCGAACTCCACTTCCAAGCCACCATCTCTACGTTTTTCGCATCGATACGTCCGAAGCGGTCACAGCCGTCTCGTCGCCGAAATGGGGAAAGAGAAGCCAGTTGCTTTGACAGTTCAGCGGCTTGGAAGATAAGAATGCGAGGGGAAGACGCCCTAGTGACTACACTGTTCGCAGATCGGTGTATTTGTTCAGTGTTCTGGCCACTGCCACGTGGACCAGGCAGGTTTTTTTGTGTTTTGGCTTGACATGTGTTTTTTATTTGTGTTCGGCCCCGCAGACGTCCCACCACATTGGGGCCCTACTGGGGGATGCCTGAGCCTCGCAAGCGGGAGGTCATCAGACGCCCGCGGAGTTATACGGGGCAGGCGGCGCCTTCGCCCGGCCGGGAGAGAGAGACTCAACACCCCGACCGGGACCCAGCACCGCCCATCCTTTGACCCCGGCCGGCCGGGCCGGCGAGCACCGGGAAGAGTCCCAGGCCCCCGGCCCGAGGCGACCAGTCACTCGGCCCGCGTGAGGCCCTACGGGCCCGCCCGCCCCTCCGGGATATCGGGACCAAAGAGGCGTGTTGGTCCCCCGTCACAACTAGCACCGTGTGACGGGGGACCTGAGCCTCCAGGACTCCGTCAAACCCGGGGGACGGGCCGAGGGGGCGCGGCTACCCCGATAAAACTGAGCTGGTGGACAGAACCGGGGAAGTTGCACTGCATGCTCATAGTAGAGATAGTTGGTGTTGCAGAAGGACATGGATGTTGTGATGAGATGGGGATTGGAATGGGAGCGTATGGATGAAAGGACGAGTGAGGTACTCTTAGTTTGACCTCTCCCCGGCTGCCTGATGGTCTGGCCGCCGGATCCTTGAGGCACGCAATCCCCCCCAACAGGTAAAAGTGATGCCTCGTCGGGTGGGGGCGCAGTGGATTCAGAACCGACCTTCGGACATGTGATACCGAAGATCATGGCAACATAATGACAGATGTTCTCCTTAAAACTCAGGAAATAAAAGTGATCGTGGGTTGTCTTCTTTTTTGATAGCGTCTTCATCCCCCTTATAGGATTACCCCAGACAGCCCATGTGGTGTTTCCCACGACTTAAAACTCGATGACTTCATGAGGCTGGGGGTGATCTGCACGAACAGTCGGGACGAAACGCGCAGCTTCCACTGCCCAGGACGTTATAATTACCACTGGTTCGGCTCTTGGGTGAGTCCGCCAGACTTCAATTAGTCGTCATCCATCCGCTCCAGACATGGTATGTGAGCCACAGCTGGGCCCATCGACTTGGTACGCCACTCCATGGCTCGCGTGAGTTATCATTCGACCTTTGTGACGCTTCCGGCAGCCAGCTGGTCGCCCGTCGCCGAGACACCGAACAGTAAGGAATAAGACGAAAGGAAGGATGGACTGTCAAGATGAGGCAGTGTCAGCAACATCAGTGCATATCCTCTAAACTTAGATGGATTGAGCTTTGAAGTTGTGCGACTGAGTGGTCGAATGGCCTGACCCTATTCGCCCTGGGGCTGGATCGATGGCGGAGTCACGAGTTCGAATCCGTGCGTGTCCAAAAGCATTCCCGGTAAACGGACACCATCGAGATTCCGACAAGCAACGCCTTGGTGGTGAGATGCGCATTACGTAGTTCGGGTGAGAGCCAAAAAGCCGAAAGCAGGGTGAGATACGGATAGACAATAGCGCAATCCCAGAGACCATGTCCTCGCATAACTGTTCGGGAACCTCAACCGTAACCTTACGGGATCTACATGGAAATAATCCATAATGAATGTGGACGGATCCACATGTGAATCAATCCACAGGCAAAACAGATCACGGCGGTATCCGATGATACGGCTGTGCAAATGCTATGATTCGATTACGTCGAGGTCGTTCTTTTCGTATGATTTCCTACGATTATAAGCTTCGCTGGGAACTTTTCACAACATTGGTAAGAAGCATGAGCATTCACGAGCTAAATTTGTGGAAAACAATACCACGCTCTTGATAGTGGGTTAACTGGGCGATACGGCACCGGCCCAATAGCATTCTCGTTATCTTCAAAACATGAACTTCAATAAATATGGAATACCTTCAGACGCAAATGTGTACTGTCTAATGACGTGTCTGATCATATATGCTGACGTGCATACTGTTGAAACGATAGTGGAAACCCGGGACCAAAAAGTACTAAATATTAATGCCACACAAAGCATAGCTATAACCATTCATACGAGGCCGTGAGCACGTGCAACAAATTTAGTATCGGAACTGAGCTCAGTTTGGTTCACTGCACTATTCTGAATTAGAATCCTTCAAATGCAGGGAAAACAGAACAACGCGACGCGGCATTCATTTTTCGTTTGTTTGTTGTCGTTGATTAATCTCCACGAGCCAACATGCGGCCGTCCCCTCGGCATGTTGACAGTTAACGCAGAACATGCTTTCGGTTGCCAGACACCGCCAAACATGTTGTGTTGACAGCTAATACAGAGCGTGGTTTGTTTGACAGACCCTGCGGGATATATGGTGCTGACTCTAAATGGCTTTGGTTGGCAGACCCCGCCAAAGATAAGATGACAAAGGAAAGGTGTAGTTCGCCAGGCGGCACGGGAGTCCGCTGTCAGGGGACTCCACGGCAGAGACGCATCTGGGAGACTGGCAAGGGCGGTCACCACCCCTGTTCTCCATCAACCCAATTTAGGTTCTTCTTTCAATAAAATTATCAAGGTACTTTTACTTTTCTCCACTAGGCCCTTCGATACATTCCTCATCATGGCGCATCGCTTTCTCAAACCGAATTGTGCTAACGTTAGTAGGCGTCGAGAAAATGTCACCTCACACTTAGTTGGTTACAATCTTAGTTACAATCAATGCGCGACGCGGCCTTGAGCGGGTGAGGGACGCCACAGTGCTGCCCAGGAGCTGCGGTTCCCATTCAAAATAGCTAGCGGCGGCTTTCTCTCTACTCAAGGCACACAGCCGCTCAGTTACTAAGTGCACCCACATACCCAGCTGCTACTTCCGGTCAATACATACGCAGTCGCAAGTGTCCAGCGGCTGCAGTTAGGTGGGACGGGTGGAGTAAGGAGGGACGGGTAGCCGGCGGGTGGAGTAAGGAGGGACAGGTGGCCGGCGGGTGGAGCGAGGAGGGACGGGTGGCCGGCGGGTGGCCGGCGGGTGGCCGGCGGGTGGCCAGCTGTCACTGGTCAACAGACACCGCACCGGCGGGCCGGACGATCGTTGCCAGGCCGAAGTGCGACACACGGCACACACGGCACACACAGCCCTGCAGACAGCCGGCCGGCCTGCCATGAAGACACCCGGCCAGCTTGCCAGGCAGATGCCCGGCCAGCCTGCCAGGCAGACACACGCCCGGCCTGTCAGGCAGACACACGCCCGGTCTGACAGGCAGACACACGCCCGGCCTGCTAGGCAGACATCCGGCCTGCCTGCCAGGCAGACACACGCCCGGCCAGTCAGGCAGACACACGCCCGGCCTGTCAGGCAGACACACGCCCGGCCTGTCAGGCAGACACACGGCCGGCCTGTCAGGCAGACACACGGCCGGCCTGTCAGGCAGACACACGCCCGGCCTGTCAGGCAGACACACGCCCGGCCTGCCAGGCAGACACACGCCTGGCCTGCCAGGCAGACACACGCCCGGCCTGCTAGGCAGACATCCGGCCTGCCTGCCAGGCAGACACACGCCCGGCCTGTCAGGCAGACACACGGCCGGCCTGTCAGGCAGACACACGCCCGGCCTGTCAGGCAGACACACGCCCGGCCTGCCAGGCAGACACACGCCCGGCCTGTCAGGCAGACACACGCCCGGCCTGTCAGGCAGACACACGCCCGGCCTGCCAGGCAGACACACGCCCGGCCTGCTAGGCAGACATCCGGCCTGCCTGCCAGGCAGACACCTGACCAGCCTGCCAGGACACACTGCGCGCCGGACCTACCAGACGCGCCTACATCACACTAACGAAAGTCGTCACCGTTAGTCAAAGCCGTACACTACCGTCACCCGCAAACACCCGATGGTGTCGGGGAAGACATTTCATTCAACTCGTGAAACACGAATGATTCATGGATAACTTTGGATAACTTTGGAGTACGATACGCACTGTAGCAGATGACATAGGTGTTCCTACCCGCGGAAAAACCGCAGCCGGGTAACCATACAATGTATATCAGGGGGAATACACACATATATGGGAGGCGGTTCTGCGGGAATTTTCCCGCCACACAACCCTGATGATGAATTGCAGTTTTGGGGCGCGCCGATTGCCAGGATCATTTTGCACCCATCCACACACTGCCATTTATCGCTCGGTATTTATGGATACACAGGAGGGGAAGTGTGGGGCAGCTGCTCCATATATTTTGAGGATATTATCAATTAATATGAAGCACTGCAAAGCAATGCAGTTAGAAGAAAAAATAAACTGGTTCAGGTGCATCCAAATCCTGCCCCCTCCCCCTTCGTCTCCCCGCCCAGCTTCCAGCTCAACTACATATTTTGAAGTCTTCATCCGTCGCTGTGCTCTATCCTCTTCCCACTTCCCACTCACCAAAATCGCTCGTATGCATCAGTAACGCCCCGTGACAATGCTGAGAAAAACGCAACGTCGAAATGCGTAAATCATACCTACACCCCATCTTCGACCGCTTGGGTTCGCAAAGTGCTACAAGCATGCACACGGTGAAGTAACCTGTGCGCAGCAAGACAAGTTGCAAGACGATATGTCGCCTGTAATCTGCACATCTATCTCCTATTGTCAGGAGTGACGCAAATTGCAGTGAGGTGGCGACGATATCTCGCTCGTAATTTGTGCATATCTTGTGTCGTCAGGAGTGACGCAAAACGGTGAAAGTGACGAACACGGCTCGACGATGAACAAGTGAGATCACGTCTACCCACGGTGGTGCACAATCTAAACCCCCGACAGTGCGGTGTCTTCTTTTGCTGTCTCTACCTCTCTTACTCCATCTCAATCTCCATCCCATATCTCATATCAAGGGTCACCGTGGCAGCTGGCTAAGGACCGTGGCTGGAATGACGCGGGGTCACTGTAACAAGGGGCTCCGGATCGTGGCGGAAACGACGCGGGGTCTCCGTGGCGGTCGGCCCCGGACTGTGCTGGGAAGGTGTTGGAGTTATGGGGCTACGGAGCAAAGGGATCGAGCGACCCAACTGCTTTGGCGGCGGGATCGGGTTGGTGGTCGGGGGAGAGGGGAGACTACTGGCCGATGTGGGCGGAGTCCAGACACGACAGGTACTACCAGATGTGCAGGGCAGGCGAGCCGTCCGGACCGGATCGCCGCCGGCTCCATTAGAAAGCGTGGTCAGCGCCTCGGACGGTGGAACGGCGGGGTGACACGGAGCCGCTGTGTGGGTGGGGGGGGAGTAACGCGGAGCCGCCGTGGAGGGGGGTGACGTGGAGCCCCCGTGAAGGAGTGACGCGGAGCCGCAGTGTGGGTGACGGTGGGGTGACGGTGGGGTGACGTGGAGCCCCCGTGGGGGTGACGGCGGGGTGACGTGGAGCCCCCGTGGGGGTGACGGCGGGGTGACGTGGAGCCCTCGTGGGGGAGTGACGGCGGGGTGACGTGGAGCCGCCGTGGGGGTGGCGGCGGGGTGACGTGGAGCCCTCGTGGGGGAGTGACGGCGGGGTGACGTGGAGCCGCCGTGTGGGTGACGGTGGGGTGACGGTGGGGTGACGTGGAGCCGCCGTGGTGGTGACGGTGGGGGTGACGGCGGGGTGACGTGGAGCCCTCGTGGGGGAGTGACGGCGGGGTGACGTGGAGCCGCCGTGTGGGTGACGGTGGGGTAACGGTGGGGTGACGTGGAGCCGCCGTGGTGGTGACGGTGGGGGTGACGGCGGGGTGACGTGGAGCCCTCGTGGGGGAGTGACGGCGGGGTGACGTGGAGCCGCCGTGGGGTGGCGGTCGCCCACATGTCACACTGGTCGCCGGCCAGCCCCAACGTCACCGTCGTCACACAATGCCGAGGTGTGGCGGCTCTCTCTCGAGGAGGCCGCGACCGCGCGCCACCGCCGCCGCCACCACACACCGTCCGCCGTTCGTGTGTGGATGTGGCCAGGGGCGCATCGCCATGTCACGCTGAGGTCTCGCGCTGTGTTGTGTTTTCGCGTGAGCTATGTGGTACCATATGATGTGCTGTGCTGTGTCGCACTGTGTTGTACTGTGCTATGCTGTGCGTTGTGTTGACTCGTGCATTGTGCTATACTGTGCACTGTGTCGACCTGAGTGACATGCTATATTGGCTCATTTATCTGATCTTGGCTGGACTGGGAGCAAAGCAGTAGATCCTATGCGCCGGGGCACACGGACCGGTGCCGGCACACCCAGACTGCCACCGCATAGGGACCACTAAACCAGGCTGAATTGCCGTCTGGGAGACCAGAGGTACGGGGTTCGACTCCCCGCGATGATGAACCTTCCTTCCGATCTTAGAGGCCGGTGGCGCCATGGGGCCTCTGCTGCTTAGTGCGTCGTAAAGCCACAGACAACAACTACACAAACAATGGACCGGGGCCTGCAGACGTGAGCCTCTGGTGCACAAGGGACCGAGGCCAGCAGAAACAAACAAAAACAACAACCTAACAAAAACGGAGCTCGACTTCGCTCATAGGCACGGTCGGACCATGACGCTGGACGCAAGCTCGAGTTGATAGACGTCCACCGAAAGCTCAGCAGTCCAAAGGAGGCGAAACGGCCGTCGACTCGGCGTCGACCGCCGCTTTTTTCCGGGACTGGTGAGGTCGCCGCTTACCGGGGCTGGTGGGGTCGCCGATTACCGAGGAAGGTGGGGTCGCTGCTTACCGGGGCTGGTGGGGTCGCCGGTGGCCGGTTGACGGCCGCCGACTCGGAGGCTGCCGGCGCGTCGCAGACCGGCGTACACGTTGTCCAGCCGGGAGTACACCATGGCGCCGGGTAGCACCAGCACCACACAGGGCCGGATGCCAAACGACGCCCCGCCGGCCGAACCAATCGTCGATCACCGAGCAGACACGGCGCTCACAGCATCCCACCGGCAGTCAATCGTCGGGCACCGAGCAGACACGGCGCTCACAGCATCACACCGGCAGTCAATCGTCGGGCACCGAGCAGACACGGCGCTCACAGCATCCCACCGGCAGTCAATCGTCGGGCACCGAGCAGACACGGCGCTCACAGCATCACACCGGCAGTCAATCGTCGGGCACCGAGCAGACACGGCGCTCACAGCATCACACCGGCAGTCAATCGTCGGGCACCGAGCAGACACGGCGCTCACAGCATCACACCGGCAGTCAATCGTCGGGCACCGAGCAGACACGGCGCTCACAGCATCCCACCGGCAGTCAATCGTCGGGCACCGAGCAGACACGGCGCCCACAGCATCCCACCGGCCGAGCCAGCCGTCGGCTACCGAGTAGGCACGGCGCTGCGGGCCCGATGGTCCCGTGTCCTTGTGCTCGGTGTCCAGTGTCAGAGAGCGTCCGCAGCCGGTGCGTCACCTCTGGTGGAAGCACCACCGCAGCCACTGAACCGTAGACACTCAGAGGCACGACGGCGCCGATCCGACTCCTGCCGCCCGTCCAGTGCCCGGTCTCGTGTGCCCGCCGGCCAGCTCCCGCGACCAGGGACCGTTCGACTGAGCGGCGGCGGCGAGAGCCCCTACACCAGCGCCAATCATCGCCTAGCGGCAAGGCGACGTACTGCTGGCGCGACTGCACAAGCCGCCGACGGCGGTGACGCGATGAAGCCGCCGTCTCGCCGAGGTATTAGGAGCAATGCACAGGAGCGCAGCAACTGTCCCAACGTGGGGACGGGGCAAGGGCAGTTTTCATGTCCGTGCAACGCCCATAACATGCCGAGTTTAGCATTAATAGGATTAATGCTAAACTCGTCCAAAGTTGAGAGCCGTTGTGTCCTCTGTTCCCCCACCCCACCCCATCGGTCTCCGAGCCCATGGCAATACGAGACCGATTGCGAGCGATGTCCATGCCCGGGCGAGTCACTCCGGTGCACACACGCCACAGCTCACAGGATGTACTTGACCCGACCCGGCCCGGCGCGACCGTCACTGCTTTGAGACCCGAAACTTTCTTTTTGTGGCGTTTTAACCAGCGCCGTCTCTCCGGTCAGATCCTTACACCCCCCGTCTCGGGGGGCGGGTGGCGGATAGTAAACCCCCTCTAAAATAAATACTAAGCGTCGCACGAAAACGAAGGTGTCATCGGTAAGCGCTCGACAAGTAGGGTCCGGAACCACCCCCCCCCCGAAAAAATCCCTAAAAGTGACGTCACTAGGAAGGCTAGATTTTCACGACTTTTCGCGAACTACATTGTTTGTTTGGCTCTGGGGAGTTCATTTTGTGGATGTGAGAAAAAAAAATATTTGGAATCAGAAAAGGATAGCGAAATCGACCAGGTCCATAGCAAATTTTGGCCCCCAAAAAATACTTTAATTTTTTTTAAACATCAAAAGTTTGAGTTTGCAAGTTTTCTATAATTTTCATTTTCTAATGGGTAGAGCAGACCGAGAAACGTTGCTGGAAGCAAACTTGTCCTAATAAAAAATTATCACTTTAGCCAGAATCTTCGATTTGAACTGCAATAGGCAAACATGCAAAAAAAAATATATAGTCAAAAACGGGGAAAATGACAAATTCCTCTCGTACGTTTTGTTGCGTCCCTAAAGAGAGGCAAACACTGAAAGTTTCATTAAAATATCTGCATCCGTTGAAGCGTGACGACTGGTTGAACCTTTTTTTTTTGGAAGTGACCTCACTTGACCTTGACTAACTCGTTGACCCTAGATAACCTGACTTCAAAAATTTGAAAAGGCATGCCAAATTCATGAGGAAAAAGGTATGCCAAATTTTGGAGCGCTGCCGCGAGCCGTTCGTTTACTATCCGCGAACAACCTAACGTGTGGGGGAGGGGGTCGGTTGAAGACCCCCGAGACGGGACGGGTTAATTAAGCATTTTCAGTCTTCACCCATAATTTCACTGCTCTTTTCACTCTGATTTCTTTTCCCCAGCGGGCTTTATAAAAAAATGCTCTCAAGTGCTATTCTCCCATTCAGATAAACGAATTCAGGGCGGTTCTTCACGTGGCTGCGCAATGTTAAAATAATTATTTCTCGTTTGGTGTGAGCGATATCAACGATAACGATACAAACGCCTATGCTATAAACTGACATGGTACATCTTAGCACAACACATGCAATCATTCACCTGGAATTGTGCTACAGGATTTTCGTTATCGCGATCGTGGATCCGATATGGTGCGCACAAGCATGCTACTTGTAAACGGGATACAGTTTGAAATGAGAAATGAAGACTTTACAAACATATCAGGTTTTACGATGTCTATACTCCTTTGAGAAGGATGTCGGTTCAGCGTTCAGTATGTGGTATATTGCACTACATTTCGCGAATAATTTTACACAGTGGCCGCGCCATGTCACGTGACCTGCCCTGGAGCAGGCCAATCCCGTGTCATGAAATGCAGCCCTCAGCAGATGTATGGAAGGAGCTGAGCGCGGAAGCTGCGAGACCTCAAAGGTCCGCGAAATATCGTGCCACTCACGTCATGTCGACCGTTCGCCGTTTATCGCTTATCGGGTGGTTTGCGACGCACTTTATGCATGATCACGGCTAATGGCGCCGCCCACACTGTTTCGCCGGTGGGCCGCGGGTTTGGACAATGTCCCGAGTGGAGCGAATATTGAACCCGGGACCCTGGTATTCAGAGCTCAACTTAACCACTCGGTCACGCCGCTCTCGACCATTCGTCACAGTGCATTCAAGTGTGAGATATGTGCACGATAATCAGCCAGTCGAGTAATGAACTGCGCATTCGACTTTCTCCTGCATGATGGACTGGAGGCAAGGTTCCACGGTATTCAGCTTCTGCGGAAGCGTGGAGGTTCGTGCCACGTGATAACACAACCAACATGTCAGGAACAAACCGCAGTCAAGTTGACTCCACGCCTACATTAGCTGGTAATTTTCCCAAGGTGATTCCATACGTGTCTACTGTATCCCTGAAATTCCCAGACTCCATATATAGACCAGAGCTGTACTCAGCTAAATGCCCTGGGTTGTCACTGGACCATGCCACCTCATTAGAAGCTCGCAGGCCGTGACACCTCGTCAGAATATTTAGAGGCGAGACAGAGCACTCCGTCCGCCACACTAGCCCTCACGCCGTCTGAGGGCCGCTTCTCGATCGCTGCGCGTGCCACGTTTCATGCCGACAATAAGAATAGTCTTCACGGCATTTTGGTATCTTTTTTGTTACTAGCTTTCCATGGCATGCTTCAACGTTTCGATGAGATATACGTCCCGCCTCTGATATCTCGTGCAGCACCTTGGTACTAGAACAATACTGGAAAAGGAACGCTGAGTGAAAAGAAGAGAGGTTGAACGCCTTTGGTACAAGGCACCATCGGGAGCCGTGGATGAACGGTGAGGGCTCTTGATCCTGTGCTATAAACACAAGATGGCGCATCACATCAATATTGACAGAGAACGGCACCGTCGCGGATATGGAATCGGTTCAACTGTCTGTTGGGGACAAACAGCCAGTTCGACTGTCTCTTGGAGACCCCCAGCCAGTTCGACTGTCTGTTGGGGACCCCCAGCCAGTTCGACTGTCTGTTGGGGGCGCCAAGTCAGTTCGACTGTTAGGGACGCCGAGTCAGTTCGACTATCTGTTAGGAACGCCGAGTCAGCTGGACCATTGCGGTCATCGCCTGACCTGCCGCCTGTATGACCTGATCGTCACTGTGGCCTCCTATCATATGACCTGACCTCTGACGGACCTGACCTCTGACGGACCTTCCATCACGGTGGCCTGACCACACACTAACCTGCAGTGCCATTGAGCAGTCTAAAAACGTTCGGATGGTTGCTGAAGGAGTATTTATGTAATCAGAGCCAATTAGCAAAGCATACTTCCTGCATCGACCCTGAGCCCGCCTCCAGATAGGAAAATTCAAACTCTAACACAATCTTAACCGGCAACTTAACGCGCCCACATAGCCAGGCAGTGCAGAGCCGCCTGGTGTCTCTGACCCCGACCTCGCTTGCCCAGTGGCCAAGTGATCATCACAGCCTGAGGCCGTAATAGCCAGCGCGTGAAGCGACTCGATCCGTTGTGCCAAGACGGTGGAACCTTTGCTGCTCAGCGCTTGCCCGCGGCGCGACCTCGGACTGACCTGCCGTCTCGCGCAGTAGCTGCATACACTCGACATGGTCGCCCCTCTCGGCCAGGTCCATGGCGGTGAGGCCACAGTGGTCTTTGAGCAGGATGTCGGCGCCTGTGTCCAACAGCAGGCGGACGTTCTCCACGTGGCCGTGCTCCGCCGCCAGGTGCAGCGAGGTCTGCGGCACAGTACAGACATCTAGCGGTGACGACGCTAGGCACTACTCACAGCTTCTCCGGCAGGTGACAGGTCGCCCGACCACGTGTCGCACAACTACATGACATACGGCGTATTCATGCGTCTGTGATCACGCCAGCGGGAATTTCGTCTCAACCATCGCACGATGATGATACGCATTCGTAAACTTGTAATGTTCGCCTCGATATGTTTGTGGCTTCCAACAGCGCTCTGCACTCGCGCTGTTGACTTCATACTGCAGGCGGTGTTTAACATTATAGCCGGACAGGATGGCTTGATTGCTTCCGTATACTCTCCGTTCTGCCACACACGTCGACCACAGAGACGTATCCAAATCAATGTAACTTTCCAAATATCTCATTGGCCTCACACCCTCTATACCAATTACATGGCAACAGTTCCGCACACTTGCTCACTTTGGCAGGATTTTATTGCAGTACTCCACTGAAAGAACAGGAAAATTTCCATAACTCCTCGCATAACCCACTGAACATAAACATATGAGAATGCCACCTAAACTGGATAAAAAGCACGCAAAGAAGACAGTGGTTTATGTCAGGTTAGGCTGCAGTTCTTCGTTAGTTAGTCATTTGGGCCTTACGGTGGATCGTAGTCAAGGGTAGTTCCAGGGTGAACCAAACGCCAGGTGCCATCATATCAGCCTGAGGACCTTCGGCCATCCATTTCACTAATGTTATTGACTTAAAACAGAACATCTAAACCCGTTGGCCAACCGCCTCCACCTCAACCTGGGCCTTATTCCCGTGAGAGGTTTTGGAACATTCCACGCCATTAACTTCACCATTTGGCTGGCGCAAGCAGCACATTCACAAACCAAACCAGGGCGGGATAGCTTTGGCCGCCAAATGGCTTTAACCGGACTAAGCCATGGGGCGCACCAACTAACTTTAACTGTTTTCACCTCATGTGCTTGGCACCTACAAACGTCAACGGATGAGCGGATCGAGAGCTTGCCCTCGTGAACATCATTTCTTCACATTTTGAAGGGTTTTGACGTGCTGAATGTACCCACTTCTGGGTACATTCAGCTTGTTCCGAAATATTTCGCTAGAAATGCAATAATTGCACTGAAACATTTCAGTATGCCGGGAAGGGGAGGGTGGACAGGCTTGGATGTGTACTTGGTAGTTGGAGGTACAGAGGAAAATAAGTGGGCAATCAAATAAGGAAGGGATATTTTCCCCGAACTAGTGACATCAAAAGCCCAGCTTGCACTTCCTGATGAATCTTGAGCACTTTGTCACAGAGCTTCGTCAAACAGCAGAATTCAACCTCCAAATAAGAAAAATGAGAGGATACTTTTCCGGAGAGGATAACATTATGGATGCCAAGCATCCAGAAACAATCTGTTCCGACCCTAATGGCACCCTAGTCCCCTCCCTACGCATATCAGTAGTCTTGGCTTGTCAGTTGGTTAGATATTTGGGTCTACGGGGTCTTCGACCAGTTTCATGATCATTGGCGCACACAACTCGTATTCTAGTACTTCACTGTCAGGTGAAATTTATCGCCTTGGTGTGCACGTAGCCTGGAATCCTATCGCTGACAGGTGACGGAATAAGCTCCCAGAATGCACGAGTTTTGAATTGCTCCACAGAATGCATTGACGTGTTCAACAGCCTATGCGGCGTTCATAAAACAACCTGCGCTCCCGTACAGTGTTGGCACGCGAGTAATAAGTGAGCCACCGCCATGATTCCTAAACAGCGGGGACACTGCGGTCTCTCCTCCTCAAAAATGAGATCGTGATAGGTAGCGTAGACGTGCCCGATGCGCATCACGCAAATGGCAACCTGATCTTTTCTGGATCTACGAGGGCAAGAGGCCAAATGACCCAGGCGCGGCTTAACTACGTGCAGTTTATTGTTGCTTTCTCCGCTGAAGGCCCGTTTTCACTTAACAAATACATAACTTGACATAGAGAAATGATCCACAGCGGGAAGTGGACAAATGCGTGTGCGGGGATTCTGTGCTGCCCACTTGTCTGCAGAGTCCGCACACTCATTGCCACACTGTTCATCCGCACACTCATTGTCACACTGTCCATCCGCACACTCATTGTCACATCACATGGTGTGTCCATCACGTGGAAGCGTTCCGGTCCGCCGGCACTGATCTGACCTAACCTCTGGAAACGCTGTCTTGTGGCAGGGGTATGGTCAGCGAGAGGCACGGAGTCACGTAACACCGGGCCGCACCATCATCACCCATGTGAGCGAGTTTGTTTGTGTGCTTGTTGGTTTGTGACTTGACTGGCGGATGGTGATGCAGGGGCGGGGGTGGACTGATCAGTTAAATCAACACCCGCCCTTGGTCCCGAAGCCAATGGTGTCCGCTACACAAATTTGGTCAGCGTTGGTTTCCGATGTAAAAAAAATACGCCGGGTTCAAAAATGCTTAAATTGAATGTTGAAAATGCCGAAATCATGGAGAAAATACACTTTCTTTAAATGCCCTCGTGGAATTATTAACGCGTGACGTCACTCGATAGGAAGCCAAAGGCGCATACGAGACAAACAATATAAACAGCGTATACAAGGTGGGAAGTTCCTACCGCCTTGGGAAGTTTGTTCGTTGTGGAGGGTATCTATTAGAGTTTTGATACGTATTTTTTGCATTGAAGTCAGTCAGATTGGACTATTGGCTGGAAGGATGGAGCCTGGGTATGTAAAAGCGGATTATAGAAACCTCCCTGACATAAATCACATCATCGTAGGTGAGTTTTTCTCCAAGTCCGACCTCCATGTGTCTGCTGAGATCCGGGCGGTGAAGAATCAGAGGTGAGACAGATGGTGGTTACAGTGGGGTTTGAGATTGTGGTACAGGAGGGCGGGGGAGCAGCAGCTGGCATAATTTATTTACGCTACTGGTTTTACCAATTAAAACTGGCTGGCAGAAAATGCTGGTGGCAAAAAGGATTTTAGTAGGAATGATGACATCAGTCGGCTGCATATGGCTGATGCATATGGCTACATCCACAGCAATTTACAATTTTATAGACTTTTCCCCATATTTGTACAAGGGGGGCGGGGAATATATAACCCATGCATCAAAGATGGTAAATGCAATGAATAGGTTAGGGCACCATTATTCCATAGCATGCCCATAATGTCCCCTAAGACAAGTATGACGGTCATACTTTGACACTGTAACTTGTAAGTTGGGATTCACCCCTAAGTAATTTCGGGCAAAGCTGTAGTTCACAGGCTAAAGCCAGATTTGGGGACAAAATGCCACATTTAAGACCACCTTCTGGGCCCATAGCATCAATCAAAAGATATAGGTAAATTAAAAACAAAGGCAGGAAAACAATCTTTTGGTTACAAAAACCAAATAAGGCAGCTGATCTGGATGATCGATTGTCACATGAGCTGGATGATGGCCAAATATTACGTAAACAGCATCAGCTAATCAGCGGTGATCATAGTTTTCTCTACAGGACGGTGTCTGGCATTACCCACTGTCTGGCATTGCTCTGCCTTCCCTACTGTACAAATGAGCATTGGCAGCATTGACTAGGGGCAAAGGTGGATCCAAGGGGTAGTGAAATGAATCCATTGACAGATATTGCATACATACACATTACAAGAAACGAAAGGTGGTCTCGCTGAGACCCAGCACCCATAATAGGAGTTTTAGTTCACTCAAAGTCTGAGCAGTGGGCAAAAATTGTACAAATTGAATTTCTCCAGTTTTCACATTTTCAGGCAGAGGTTGAACTTACCCCCAAATGATCTTCACAGCAGAACCAGGGAGCAGAAGACTGTCCTGTCCTTATCATCCTTAACTGTCCTTATCATCACGCTTCGCCATCTGGGCCCATTTACGTCGGGGTTCAACAGCACTGGTAGGAATATTTTGTTAGGCGTGAGAGAGGTAGAATTAGTGCACTGGGGTACAAAACACCACTTATAAGTCACAGTTGAGCTCATTTTCACGGACTTTTACGCACAAATTCGGACCTCCCGCCAGCACACTATTTCCCACCCTCGTCAGGCGCAAATAACCTTGTAAATAATAACCTTGGCCGCAATCTCGGCAGTCGTACTATCGAGTGACGTCTGTGCTTTATCAGCCAATCAGATTATTGGAATTAAATGACGTCATTTATAAGTTTTAAACTATTTTGGCACTTTTTAGCTTATATAAATCACAAATAACACGCACATGCTGAATTATAATTTAAAGCCCCAACATAATATTTATTCGGCTAAAAAAGTGTAGCAGACCCCATTGTTTGATCTCATCACACCCAAGTGCCGGACGTTCAAATGACCCATAGTTGATTTGGGGTAGCCTCAATCGAACACCAACCCACCATCGCTATGGATGGCTGCCGGGGAGTAGGACCTTCGCCCGTGATCACAGGGTTCATACGGCAACGTCCTCCCTTGGGGTGGTGGAACGCCGCATCCGATTGACTAGTCATTGGTGCCGACCGAAGTCGGAGATTGAGCCAGCCAGCTGGCCGGCCGGTCGACTCTCGGGCAGACTGGCTCGGCAACAGCGACGCGTCCAGCTTCCCCGCAGCTGCCGACGTGAGCCGGCCTTGGCACAGTCCAGTCCCGGCGACAGCGGTGACGCCGATATGTCAGCAGTACAATACGTGGGCCCGAAATGGATCCGTTGGTGGAAAAAGAAGCGCAAACAACCTGTCCGTAGATTGGACCGTTGTCGCCTGATGGTGAGAAGGTGGAACAAAGCATCATGACTACGACCGGGAGCCGACACAAGTCACAACTCACTACTCAACAGCACAGCCTAAAATATCATTCGCTAGAAACGGCCGGATTCAGAATCAAATGCTCCTCGCATGCATTGTCGAGGCCGGCCAGGAAATACACGGCTCCTGCGAGGAAATTCCCACATTTTCACTTTAGTTTTAAGAAAATAGCCTGTACTGCTGGACTATCACATGGGCTACGCCGCGAGGTCCGTCCCGCAGCGCTTGCCTCCTTGACCAGGAGCTCGATCTCGTTCTTGCTGAGGCGGTCACAGTCGTTCGTAATGGTGGTCTTATTCTCCTTGCCGGTTGACTTGTAGGCTGGGGACACGTTCATGATGCCGTTGGCCTTCATGTTGAACGGTACCTCGATCTGCGATACGCCCCGCGGCGAAAGCGGGATGCCGGTCAACACGAACTTGCCGAGCAGGTTGTTACTTTTTGTCAAGGCACTCTTGCCCCCGAAGACCTAGAACAGTAAGCCCGCTGATTGTCAGAGTAGGTGGTGAACATCTGTGCCTGCTTAGTGGGGATGGTGGTGATGTGCTTGATGAGAGCGGCCATCACGCCGCCGGCCGTCTCAATTCTGAGCGAAAGGCGAGTGACGTCCAGCAACAGCAGGTGCCGCACCTCTTCAGACTTGTCACCGCACAAGACGGCCGCTTGCAAGACAGCACCGTACGCCATTAAGCAAGTTAAACATTCAACTTTTTACAGTTAAACAAGTCTTACGACGGCTTCTGGACCTTGGGAATGTGCGTGAAGCACCCACCAGCACGATGTTGTGGATATCGCCATTGTTTATCTTGGCAACGTGCAGCGACTTCTTGACCGGCACCAGAATTCTGCGGAGCAGGTCGAACTTCTCGACTGGCTCCAGGGTGCCGCGGAACAGTCGGACTTCTAGACTGGCTCTAGAGTGCTGCGGAACAGGTCGGACTTCTAGACTGGCTCTAGAGTGCTGCAGAGCAGGTCGGACTTCTGGACTGGCTCCAGGGTGCTGCGATACAGGTCGGACTTCTCGACTGGCTCCAGGGTGCTGCGGAACAGGTCGGCGTTCATCTTCTCGAAGCGCGCCGAGTGATGGGCGTAGAGAGGTCGATGGCGGCATCTTCGACGTAGAGAGGTCGAGGGCGTAGAGAGGTCGATGCCCTCCATCAAGCTGTCTATCTTAATAGACGTCTGTGATGAGGGAGGGAGTGTGCACCCTGTCCGTCCACAGGCCGTGCGTAGTCGGCGCGGCGTGCGCTTGTTCGTGGCCAGGCCCTTCTTGTGTTTGCGCTGAACACTACGAAGAAATTGACCATGCGATTATCGAAGTCCCCTCCGCCCAAGTGAGTGTCGCCGACCGTCAATTTTACATAAAAGATGCCAGCTTTACTAGCTAGGATGGACACGTCGAAGATGCCGCCGCCCAGATCGAAGACGAACACGTTTCGCTTACCACCCACCTTCTTGTCGGGCCCATACGCGATGACGGCCGCGGTCGCCTCGTTCATGATACGCAGCAAGCGCAGATCAGCAATGACACCAGTATGTTTCGTTGTCTGTCGCTGTGAATCGTTGAGGTAGGTGGGCACAGTGAGAATGGCGCCCGCGATTGGTTTGAAAAATTTGGTCTTACGTTAGTGTCACTCATTAACTCTCAATATTCACAATCCACTTTGAAAATGGTCAGCTTCAGCAGTTCCATCACATATTTCGCGTAAACCTCATTGGTGGCCTTTGCCTTCATACCTGTCATGGTGATAGACGAGGTCTTTAGTTTGCACAGCATCGACATTGAAGCACGAGATCGCCTCCGTTCCCCAACCAAGGTGCAGACAGTACCGTCAAGATTAGGAGACTAACGGCACCCGACGACGAACGACTTAACTTGACCTGGAAGGTCAACAAAATGAGGTAGACAAAAGCGTTCAAAGTAACTAAGTTCACGGATATACATGCATCATACTGTTCATCACATCTCCACCTAGCACAACACAAGTTATTGCAGCTTACGTTGACTACCATTCAACCCCCCATCTACTCGCACTGCAAGGGGTAGTAAATTATCCCCCAGAGGAAAGGTTGATTCAACATGTTCAGTGCGAGGAAGGCCTTACCCTAAATGCCTGACTGCCTCGGAGACACTGCCGCCGTGCGCCTAACTTCCTCAGAGACACTGCCGCCGTGTGCCTAACTGCCTCAGAGACACTGTCGCCGTGTGCCTGCTGCCCGCAAACACTGCTGCCGTGTGCCTGCTGCCCGGAGACACTGCCGCCGTGTGCCCGCTGCCCGGAGACACTGCCGCCGTGCGCCTACCTCCCGGAGACACTGTCGCCGTGTGCCCGCTGCCCGGAGACACTGCCCCGTGTGCCCGCTGCCCGCAGACACTGCCGCCGTGTGCCTGCTGCCCGGAGACACTGTCGCCGTGTGCCCGCTGCCCGGAGACACTGCCCCGTGTGCCCGCTGCCCGGAGACACTGTCGCCGTGTGCCCGCTGCCCGCAGACACTGCCGCCGTGTGCCCGCTGCCCGGAGAGAACAGTAAGCCCGCTGATTGTCAGAGTAGGTGGTGAACATCTGTGCCTGCTTAGTGGGGATGGTGGTGATGTGCTTGATGAGAGCGGCCATCACGCCGCCGGCCGTCTCAATTCTGAGCGAAAGGCGAGTGACGTCCAGCAACAGCAGGTGCCGCACCTCTTCAGACTTGTCACCGCACAAGACGGCCGCTTGCAAGACAGCACCGTACGCCATTAAGCAAGTTAAACATTCAACTTTTATACGGCTTACAGTTAAACAAGTCTTACGACGGCTTCTGGACCTTGGGAATGTGCGTGAAGCACCCACCAGCACGATGTTGTGGATATCGCCATTGTTTATCTTGGCAACGTGCAGCGACTTCTTGACCGGCACCAGAATTCTGCGGAGCAGGTCGAACTTCTCGACTGGCTCCAGGGTGCCGCGGAACAGTCGGACTTCTAGACTGGCTCTAGAGTGCTGCGGAACAGGTCGGACTTCTAGACTGGCTCTAGAGTGCTGCAGAGCAGGTCGGACTTCTGGACTGGCTCCAGGGTGCTGCGATACAGGTCGGACTTCTCGACTGGCTCCAGGGTGCTGCGGAACAGGTCGGCGTTCATCTTCTCGAAGCGCGCCGAGTGATGGGCGTAGAGAGGTCGATGGCGGCATCTTCGACGTAGAGAGGTCGAGGGCGTAGAGAGGTCGATGCCCTCCATCAAGCTGTCTATCTTAATAGACGTCTGTGATGAGGAGGGAGTGTGCACCCTGTCCGTCCACAGGCCGTGCGTAGTCGGCGCGGCGTGCGCTTGTTCGTGGCCAGGCCCTTCTTGTGTTTGCGCTGAACACTACGAAGAAATTGACCATGCGATTATCGAAGTCCCCTCCGCCCAAGTGAGTGTCGCCGACCGTCAATTTTACATAAAAGATGCCAGCTTTACTAGCTAGGATGGACACGTCGAAGATGCCGCCGCCCAGATCGAAGACGAACACGTTTCGCTTACCACCCACCTTCTTGTCGGGCCCATACGCGATGACGGCCGCGGTCGCCTCGTTCATGATACGCAGCAAGCGCAGATCAGCAATGACACCAGTATGTTTCGTTGTCTGTCGCTGTGAATCGTTGAGGTAGGTGGGCACAGTGAGAATGGCGCCCGCGATTGGTTTGAAAAATTTGGTCTTACGTTAGTGTCACTCATTAACTCTCAATATTCACAATCCACTTTGAAAATGGTCAGCTTCAGCAGTTCCATCACATATTTCGCGTAAACCTCATTGGTGGCCTTTGCCTTCATACCTGTCATGGTGATAGACGAGGTCTTTAGTTTGCACAGCATCGACATTGAAGCACGAGATCGCCTCCGTTCCCCAACCAAGGTGCAGACAGTACCGTCAAGATTAGGAGACTAACGGCACCCGACGACGAACGACTTAACTTGACCTGGAAGGTCAACAAAATGAGGTAGACAAAAGCGTTCAAAGTAACTAAGTTCACGGATATACATGCATCATACTGTTCATCACATCTCCACCTAGCACAACACAAGTTATTGCAGCTTACGTTGACTACCATTCAACCCCCCATCTACTCGCACTGCAAGGGGTAGTAAATTATCCCCCAGAGGAAAGGTTGATTCAACATGTTCAGTGCGAGGAAGGCCTTACCCTAAATGCCTGACTGCCTCGGAGACACTGCCGCCGTGCGCCTAACTTCCTCAGAGACACTGCCGCCGTGTGCCTAACTGCCTCAGAGACACTGTCGCCGTGTGCCTGCTGCCCGCAAACACTGCTGCCGTGTGCCTGCTGCCCGGAGACACTGCCGCCGTGTGCCCGCTGCCCGGAGACACTGCCGCCGTGCGCCTACCTCCCGGAGACACTGTCGCCGTGTGCCCGCTGCCCGGAGACACTGCCCCGTGTGCCCGCTGCCCGCAGACACTGCCGCCGTGTGCCTGCTGCCCGGAGACACTGTCGCCGTGTGCCCGCTGCCCGGAGACACTGCCCCGTGTGCCCGCTGCCCGGAGACACTGTCGCCGTGTGCCCGCTGCCCGCAGACACTGCCGCCGTGTGCCCGCTGCCCGGAGACACTGCCGCCGTGTGCCCGCTGCCCGCAGACACTGCGGCCGTGCGCCTACTGCCCGGAGACACTGCCGCCGTGTGCCCGCTGCCCGCAGACACTGCCGCCGTGTGCCTGCTGCCCGGAGACACTGCCGCCGTGCGCCTACCTTCCGGAGACACTGTCGCCGTGCGTCTACTTCCCAGAGACACTGCCGCCGTGTGCCCGCTGCCCGGAGCTGGCGCACCTGTTCACGTGTGCCCGCTGCACGCACAGACCACCACCCGTCACGACTGGCGCCGGGACGGTGTGCTGTGCCTGCTGGCCAGCCCGACCGCCGCCCGCCACACACACACACCGGAGCAGTGTCTGCTGCCGCCACAAAACACTTGCACACGATCAATCATGCGGCGGCCGGCATACCTCAGCCGGGCCCGGCCTGGCCGCTGGCCGTCAGCTTCGTCCGGGCGGCGTCCACCTCACAGGCAGGAGCTCTCCAGGGTGCGTGCTTATGACCAATGGCCAAACTTAGCCCTTTGCCAAACTTTGAGTCTCTTCTGTCAGATCCTCACACCCCGTCACGAGGGGGTGGATAGAGACTCCCATCTAATCTCCAAACTAAGCGTCGAACGAAAACGAAATAGGTGGCATCGGAAAGCGCTCGACGAGTAGGGCCAGACACCACCCACAAAATATATTCCCCAAAATAGCGACGTCACTATGGGCCATAGAGTTCATTACTAACGTTATGTTTGTGGCTCTGGGGGTTCATTTTGAGGTTAAAAAAAATTGGGAATCATAAAAGGGAAGCGAAATCGACCAGGGCTATGAAATTTGAGGCCACCCAAAAATGAAAATTTTATTTCTTTTTGGAAATATCAAATTTTGAGTTTTCAATTTGTCTTTAATTTTCCTTTTCTAATGGGTACAGCGGACCGAAAAAACGTTGTTCGAAGTCAACTTGCTCTAATAGAAAATGCTTATTTTAGACAATCTTCGATTTGGACTCTAATAGGCAAATATGCAAAATTAATCAGTAATTAAAACCGGAAAAAATCACAAAGTTCTCCCGTACGATTTGTTGCACCCTTAAAGAGAAGCAAACGCTGAAAGTTTCATTAAAATATCTTCATCCGTTAAAGCGTGACGACTGGTTGAACTTTTTTGGAGGTGACCTCACTTGACCTTAACAAACTCGTTGAGCCTAGGTGACCGGACTTCAAGATTTTGTCAACATGCCAAATTGATGTGAGAAAGGGTACGCCAAATTTCGGCGCGCCACAGCGCGCCGTTCTTTCACTGTCAGAGGAAAACCTTATGTGGGGGAGGGGGTCGTCAACTTTCTTTCAATCTTTCAATTGTGAGAAGGACAACTTACCCCTAGATAACTCGACCCCTTGAACGTAAGTTACATGGGCTAAATCAACAAACGTAAATGACCAGCTATGGTGATGAATACCTTGTTCGGATGCCTTACGAGGAAGCTACCCACAACCGTAGCTGGCTATTTACAATGGCAATCTGCCATATATCAGGTATCCTACTTAAGATAGGCTCGGACACGGGGCTAGGCGACGTAGCAGCTGCAGTACCGCAGATGCTTCGGTTGACGTTCATATTTTTGTCAGCTACTGACAGAAGCAATTATTATGAAGCCGTATATTTCACCCGGCACATCTGTATAATTAAATTCAAGACGGACGAAAACTAGAAAGGCAGGCCGGCCGGCACTGTGACGTACTCACACGATACTCCCCCCCCGAGGTCCACCAGATATTTGACGTACTCGCCCGGTACTCCCCCGAGGTCCGCCCGGTACTGTGACGTAATTACCCGATATTCCCCTCGAGGTCCGCCCGGTACGGTGACGTACTCGCCCGGTACTCCCCTCGAGGTCCGCCCGGTACTGTGACGTACTCACCCGATACTCCCCCCGAGGTCCGCCCGGCACTGTGACGTACTCGCCCGGTACTCCCCTCGAGGTCCGCCCGGTACTGTGACGTACTCACCCGATACTCCCCTCGAGGTCCGCCCGGTACTGTGACGTACTCACCCGATACTCCCCTCGATGTCCGCCCGCTACTGAGACGTACTCACCCGATACTCCCCCCGAGGTCCGCCCGGCACTGTGACGCACTTACCCGATACTCCCCTCGAGGTCCGCCCGGTACTGTGACGTACTCGCCCGGTACTCCCCCCAAGGTCCGCCCGGTACTGTGACGTACTCACCCGATACTCCCCCCGAGGTCCGCCCGGCACTGTGACGTACTCGCCCGGTACTCCCCTCGAGGTCCGCCCGGTACTGAGACGTACTCACCCGATACTCCCCTCGAGGTCCGCCCGGTACTGTGACGTACTCACCCGATACTCCCCTCGAGGTCCGCCCGGTACTGTGACGTACTCACCCGATACTCCCCTCGAGGTCCGCCCGGTACTGTGACGTACTTACCCGATACTCCCCTCGAGGTCCGCACGGGATGTCCGGATCGGCTGTAACAGGAGCACCATGTCACCCGTCGCTATTTACCGCCACTGGCACCGATCATTGGCACTGGTGGTCACTGGTGGTTACTGGCGATCAGCATATCACCGCAGAAGATCACCGATGCGCCCGCACAAGTAGCTAACTGCTGGTCACTGCCACTGCCACTGCCACCGCCACTGCTAATGCCACTGATTGCGAATCACTGGCCGGCGTACCCGATCACTGTCCACGTCACTAATGGCGGGTGGACGGTTACCCGCCATTAGTGGTGTCAATCACACCGCGCGTGACGTCACAGGGTCGGCTCAGCGTGACGCTATCGGCCCGGTCGGCTCAGCGTGACGTCACCGGCCCGGCGTAACACTATCAGCCCGGTCGGTTCGCCGTCATGTCACTGGTCCGATCGGCTCAGCGTAACACTACCGGCCCGGTCGACGCGGCGTGACGTCACCGGCCCGGTCGGCTCAGCGTGGCACTACCGGCCTGTTCGGTTCGGCGTCACGTCACTGGTCCGATCGGCTCAGCGTGACACTATTGGGCCGGTCGGCTCAGCGTGACACTGCCGGCCCGGTCGGCTCAGCGTGACACTGCCGGCCCGGTCGGCTCAGCGTGACACTGCCGGCCCGGTCGGCTCAGCGTGACACTATTGGGCCGGTCGGCTCAGCGTGACACTGCCGGCCCGGTCGGCTCAGCGTGACACTGCCGGCCCGGTCGGCTCAGCGTGACACTATCAGCCCGGTGGGCTCAGCGTGACACTATTGGCCCGGTCGGCTCAGCGTGACACTATCAGCCCGGTGGGCTCAGCGTGACACTATTGGCCCGGTCGGCTCAGCGTGACACTATCAGCCCGGTCGGCTCAGCGTGACACTATTTGCCCGGTCGGCTTAGCGTGACACTATTGGCCCGGTCGGCTCAGCGTGACACTATTGACCCGGTCGGCTCAGCGTGACACTACCGGCCCGGTCGGCTCGCGTGACGCCGCCGGCCCGGCCGTCACGACGGGTCACGCTCGTGTCTTTTGGCGCAGGCACGCGCCGCTCGTGCCGGTGCTGCGCGGCTGCGCGGCTGTGCATGTCGGCGGCGCTGCAGCCATGCGAGGACTGGGCCGCAGCGACAGGGCAGACGCTGCCGGCCCATGAGCTGCCCCCAGCCACTGCCCGGCGTACCCGCCCGGACTGAGGTCGGCGCGGTGGGACACGCCCACAGGACCTTCGCCAAACACGACTGCAGGTAGACAGGGTGCTGCGCAAAAGAAGACCACAGCTCCACACTGAACCCGCTACTTTCTGGTCTACCCCACCATGGACGCCGTGCGGTGGAATGCAGGGACACATCTTCAACTGCCTATTTAACAATTTGTATTCGGGGTTTGCTTGGAAAAAAATGAACCAATACATTAAATTGACCACAGAACGTTTCCCCGAGTTCAATCCAGTATACATCTGAGTACCGTGTCAGTTGGCTTTTCAGTCGCAGTCACTTGACAGCATGCACTTCACAGAAAAATGAGTCGATGAATACTCGCAGTGCAAGATATTTGAGAAAAACTCAGAGCAGGGTGAGAAAGGACAGGCGGATATGTACTGATGCATGCCCGATATATAAAACACCGATCAATGACATTTTATTCCACAATAATAATTGAATCTTAAAACGGCTAAAAAAATACAAATAAAGCTTTGGCTTATATTCTCCTGGCCAAATTGAAATATAATCACTAGACAATCACATTGCAACTAGGCACGGTCTGCTATGATATTATGCTCTTGGGATTGCCTGTACTTGCGTGCCATGGGCATGTGCCGGGCCACATCTTGCTGAGTTGGCCTGATAACAATCAGGAACTTGAAACATAATACGGAGACGCCCTGACCGGCATCACACATATATAACTTGTGCTAGAAATAAAACATACTGATAAAGGACCACTTAAAATAGCTTCATGCACAAAAAGAACTAAGTTCACCCGGTGAAATTAGCCGCAAGACCTAAAGATGGCATGGACATTTTTTGGTGATGGCATTCTTAAATCACAAATAATATATTCTCAAATCCCGGAAAAATCCTTTAATGAATATATTTAAGTATAATAAGTTGAAAACACTTCTACGGCCTAAATATAAGTAGGCATAGCACCTTGCTTTGTATTATTTTTATTTCATTTCCATGTGAACGGATTGCAATTACTTTCGAATCAAGTTCGAGCACCGAAACAAAACGTCGAGGTGATAGCTGAATGGCTCGAGAGCAATCCCGGAAAGCTCATTGGTAGGCAGTGATAAGCAGCCCTCAATGTGATTACTCGCATCGCTCTGTATGGATGAATACCGCGCCGCGCGTTTTTAGCGTGTACCATTTACTTACCATTGTATATATAACTCGACGGGTTCTTCCATAATTTGGATTCACCCCGTCCACAACAACGTAATGTTAGTTAAGAGCATCGATGTCGATGAGGAAACATGTGCAGTGGTTCCTTCAAGTGTGACGCAAACGATATCAATGTTGCTGCAGAATCCTGGCAAATCACATGAGGCACATGCTGGAAGTTTGCTTCTGCAATTTATTTTATCGCCTCTATATTTTCACGCCAAGCAAACAACAAAATAAGCGCATGTTCAACTAGTTAACATGATGACAATAATGAACGGCTTAAAACAGCGAATTAAATCCGGCTCAGATTTATCGGGACTATGAGCACGGCTTTGAGCGCTAGGAAGAGGGATGGGGATGGAGTGACTTTGCACCGCAGAACTCGTGCTGTGCCGGGGCCCCTCACACAATGTGTGGCGACTGCAAGGAGACATCCAGCGCTACCTGCGCCGAGCCTCGAGTCGGAATGTTCCACCACCGCTGGACTGGAACATTTCGTCTGCGCTTCAATGCTGATGGGTGGGAAATGTGGTGCCTACGCCGCAAGGCACACGAGCCCCGAGAGGAAAGTGGCTGATGGCCAAGGCTGGAGGAGCAGTGGCACCCTGTCGGGTCCGCTTTCGACTTCGAGGTGAGCGGATGGGTTCGATTCTAGAGTATTCCTGAGCGTTTAATATCCGCTAAATAATCACACTTGGTCTGGGCGACGAGACAACTTTGTCCGTGAGCAAGCCTTCTTTCTTGATTTCTTTTTTCAGCTTTACGGACGCGTGAGGGCAACATGTGCACGTGCCCATATTGGTATATAGCATGACAGGCAGTCGCATCATACTACAAGACAAAACGGACAGGACATCGATCGTGATATGGCAGGACAAGACATGTTCTGCCATATCACGATCGTGACGTCGATAGAAGTATATTATGGTCACCATGCTGTTTGTCATGCTCATGACATCCAGCAAACATCGATTCATTTTACAAAGCAATATAACATCGCATAGATGTCGCACCATGCTACAATGAATAGTCAACTGACATGTTGTCACTTGACCCTTACTTGACTGCTTAGCACTTGATATTGAATACACACATCTGAATTGGTGATAATCTGAGAGGTGCCCAGCCTATTTAAACCCGTCATGGCCATTGCTGCGATAGCCATGGGGAGTCGAGGATTGCAAATTATGTTCGGGGCATTGGCGGCTGCGGTATACGAGACATCACCTGTAACGTCATAGGCCATGCAAAATAGTTGAAGGTTGCTCCGGAGTGGTCAGAACCAGATGCACCCATTTCTATTGCATTTTAATTCGGATCCATCCGTCAGTTGCTGCGTTTTTTGGGTGGCCAGTTTACTCCTTCCAGACGGTGGCAAACCACGATGGGCGGCCGCCGGATTTCAACCGGCGTTCATTGCGCCTAAGACACCCATTGCAAAAAACACCTGAAATGTACGCTACGATCTGTTGCGGAGAGCAGTAAGAACTCATACTACCCCTGCCCCCACCACACACACGTGTGTGTGTGTGGGGAGGGGGGTAGTGTACGATCTGTTGCAAGCTTAGTGCACTGAGAACGCAGCTATTTTTGTTCAGCCCACCATTCGTCCCAGTTATACTTTTTTTTATATTCTTGCTTCAGGGTGCCTCGCCTGCTGCCCAGTGAGATTGTCTTGGTCAGTGAGATTTGCTGGCGCAAAACGTCACTTGGCTGTGGAGGGACTCAGCGCCATACTAAGTCAAACTCACAAAGATGTGTCTGGTTTTCACATGGTTCTCCATGGCACGGGGTGCCAAAAGGTTGAACGCAGGCCAGTCACAATATGTGTCGGTCCCTCCGGCCGTTTTCATCAAACTTATCCCATCCATTGTCATCACCTGGACGTTTAGGACCTGGATGTGTCATCACCTAGACACGATAATGTGGGACTAAACAATATCCTTCGGCGTTGTCTTCCGGCCACAAAGACGGTCCAGATGAATAGTCTGTTCTCAGGAGACGACATCAGAACAGGCATTACGAAGCAAATGCTGGAAAAAGAAGGCTTCCAGTTCTTCTCTGAATCCTGTCATTTAAATATAGTATTCATTAGGAAATCATCAATTGCTTTTTCTCTACTTGCAGATGGAGTTCGGATGCTTGACTATGTGCTGAATCTAGCTCATCGTTCTTTTAAGATACACAAATAAATGCCTTCGTTTCTTGTATCATAGTTATCATACCAACAATGATAAATTCACTTACAATCATGAACGAAAACCAGGGCTACACATGCCTTTAATTTACTTTGCCCATTTTGCGTTATTCTTAAATGTCAGGCAAAAATATAAACCAAGCCACGCAAACGTGAAGGAAATGCTTTGGATGCCAAACAACTTAAAATATGCCATGCGGATTCAACGATATTAAAAAAATCAAAATGAGAAGTGTATTCTAGGAGACATGACAATTAGTAATTCATAGTCGTACAGCACGTACAGAACGAAAATGAAACCCAAAGCGTACGTTTTGAACCACCTGCGATTATTAGAATACTCACCTGATGATAAAAAGCAGCTGCATCATGTTCACATCAGCAGTAAGGTTCCCTAGACACTGCACGCACTCCCAGTGTCCCCCAGCCGTGATGTCAATCCCAACCGTCCAAACACAGTAATGTGAGCATCGGGGGAGTGGGGGAGTACGACCTATGCTGAGGCGCAGTAACATCCAACTCAATTGGTGAATGTCGCGCCGGCCACCCTTCCAGGAAATCAGCAGCAGGTGGCGAAGTTATGCCAGAAGCATTTCTATAGCCGGTACCTTTGCGGTGGAAAGACTGGCCGGACTGGCCCGGCACCGGAGCGAAATACTAACCTCAGACTGCAGTATACTGTAGCCGGACTGTCTCGACACCGGGGCGCAATACTAACCTCCTGACTGGAGTAGCAGACTAAGGACGGACTGGCCAGGCACTGGGTGCAATATTACCCTCTTGACTGTAGCATACTGTAGCCGGACTGGCCCGGCACCGGGGCGCAATACTAACCTCCCGACTGTACTGTGCTGTAGCCGTACTGGCCTGAAACCGGGGCGCAATACTAACCTCCAACTGTAGTATACTGTAGCCGGACTGTCTCGACACCGGGGAGCAATACTAACCTCCTGACTGGAGTAGCACTCGCAGGCAGCGTGAGTTGTATGTGGTGGCAGCAGCATGCAGAGGAGTCCGCCCCCACGAGTCCCGCGAGCCGATGTGTTCGATCTCTTCGCTGTCCAGCAGGTCCTCGAGCAGTTCCGCATTGTCCCACAGAGCCGCCTGCCGACGCAAGACGTGCAACCGTCACATAGCGAATTATAGACATGGGACAGATGCTGTAGGGACAAAATATTGCCAAAGCAGCTGATGTATGCCAAAATCCCAGCTACTGACACACAGATGCCACAGAAGAGGTTACTTTACAGACAGAGGTTACAGCCATGGTAGAGATCAGTTAGACTTTTTTTCTTCTTAATAATTCAGCCATCCATCTATGCAACATATCACCATATTCAGTTCGCTATTGGTTTTACAACACATAAATCATTGAGTCATGTAGTGTTGCCAATATCTCACTCAGACTGGTCACTGGCAAAGAGTAGTGACAGGTGAGACTTGAACCCATAGCCTTTTGATTGTGAGACAGGAAACCTACCCCTGGACTACTTGTCACCTTATCAATGTATTCAACTCATTCTCCAGCTACAAGTAGTTGGAATGGGCAATTGCCATTCCCCTCTTGAATTTACCATTGTAGTCCCAGAAACCATTGCCAGTGGATGCAACAGAGCATGATTTGTAATGTCACAGCAGAGGTCAGACCCCAAGTGCAGACAGAACAATCACAAGAGTTTATAGGCACATGTTATAGTTACTGAGATCAGACATGCTTCAGCTTCAGGACTGGCTAATGCAGCATCCTAAGCTTGTTTCCAAACCATAGAAGTCTTGAAACTACTAAATGCTGAAGGTTTCAGAACCTTTAATTATAAGAGTGTCAGTGTTTCCAATCTGGTAACAAAACTTCAATTACTTCTCAGCACAAAATTATCCAAACATACAAAGCTTCAAAGTTCTGAATGCTCCAAACACCTTAATCAGCTAAACTCCAGGTAACAAGACAAACAAGATATACCACAATTTTAACTGAACCCTGACAGCACCATGCATGCATGATATAAGCAACTACTTGCTAGAATGGCTAGAGATCACTTTGGACCTCAGCACACTGCAACCCATCACTCATGCAACTGACATCAACAGATGAGCAAAACTTCAGTATGATAACCATCAGCTGCACAAATCATATAGCAGAGATAAAACACTACCTGGTGGAGAAGTCGGCCTGGGAACTCGTCCACATCTTCAGATGCCATTATGTGCTCACTCTACATCTGCAAATGAGTCATTGTTACAGCCAGTATGACATGAAATTGCTTTCTTTATTTGAAAAAAAAATGAACTCTCTGCTCCACATCTCTGTGTGAAGCCAATTATCTCTTTTGCAACACATGGGGAATATGAAATTCCTTTCCTGTACATATCAGAAACTAAGAGGGAAAAGAAACAAAATTCACAATAGGTGAGGACATCATGAGAACTCCCCAGGGAAATGTTGATGTTGCACCTTGTGCAAGATTGTATTGGAGTGAAATGGAGCTACCTACCTAGGTACAGTTGCATGTTGTGAAGTTTCATGGGCGTCGACTTAGAAAGTTAAAACACTGCCCACAGATCAAAACAAGTTCATGTCATTTTCCATGTAAACCTTGGATTTCCAGGACATTGGGCCTATCACTCAATCTAGGATATTGTTGAAGGTCTGCAGAAAACCTTGAACTGGCTGTTCGATACCGCGGGGAAAAAGACTTACAACACTAAAAAGACATACTGCCTTGGCGTACACCAGCTTTATGAACCCATATTCCGCACCTGCAGTTCCCAAGCCACCAAACACACCGAGAAAGCGTAACTGATGCACCAATATCAGAAAACCCAAAGAAAAGGTGCCCCATTACAAAAGTCCATGGACCATAAAGCCGATGAATAATAACAACAAATATTAATTGGTCCATTATACATAAAATCCAAAATAATAACGCCCAATGATTGGGAATGCAGCCCAGGGTTGAATGAAGAAGCCTAGCTGGGGAAATAAATAATATATGATTTATAAGAGGAAATCTTATCTGCTTTGAACAGCATGACATTCGTCGCGTTTCCTTCAGTGAATATTTATCTAATACATGTTTTCTTTCGAGAAAACGACATTCTATTTCAAGATATCAGCCAGAAAATCTGTTTTCTGGGGAGGAAGTGACCCTTGTCCCCCGTCTGAATCCGCCCCTGATGTAGCTTGACAGCATTTCCATAAACAATGAACCTCGGTCGTGAGTGGCTGGGGCGCAGCCACTTCCACCAGAAAACATGTTAGACGATGCCTTGGCTTGAGATATTTTTCTTTTCTTTTTCTTGCCTTAACGTCTTGTCTGTCGTGTATGGTATGTCATACTGGAATTGATGTTCATCATTAAGGACAGTTTCCATATGCATTTACGTCATAGGTTCTGAACTTTAGCGGCCTTGAATATGTAAACGAATGTTTTGCGGATGTTTTGCCTCAGTTCAAAGTTCCTTGGCGCGTTTCTGTCGAAGCTGCGAGCCTGGGTACTAAGACTAAAGCTGTGGGCTATCGTGTAGTAGTAGGTGTCTTGCCTTCTTTTGATGGTATTAAGTGTGAAATGTAGTAGCTTATTATTTTATATGTAGGTGTGCTCCTGTAGGTAGAAGCTGCGCTAATTCATCACACAACTTGTGATTGGATACATTTCTGTGGAAATTCGTAATACCTACACAGTTGCAGCTTGAACAAACCATTGCACCAATAATTTAATTTAACCTCACCTCTAGAGTAGCCGGAAACAACCAAAATCAACCGAACCAACTCAACCAAACATAATATTACTTATTTTCTAACTGCATTATGTGCCAAACATACATTCCACAGAAAAGTAAAACATTCCTAAATGTTTTGTTTATACATTTCTTTGAAGCTACTTGTAAGCATTGGGGTGTCATTGCCACAGGTTTTATCAGCCCCATTAATTAATTAATATAGTTCATTAATCTAATTCAGAAGCATGCTTCCACATTTTTAACTTCAAATGTCATGGGCTTGAAGTAAGAAATAATTGCAAATATATCAATCAAGGCAAGTTTTGATTGTTTTTGGGATCTCCTAAATACAACGCTTTTGGGCATGAATAGATGATGCAACCACTTATTTTCTCTGCAAATAATTATTTTTAAGTCAGTGGCAGTTGATACAATTGATGACATCATTGGCACTGGTCTGTGGCTTACAGCCCTAATGTTTTGGGGAAGGAACTTTTGAATCTTGTGGCAGTGGAATTGGAGTGACAACAATTTGGGCAAATAACCCTGCTGGGAATGGCACTGCTTTGTCATAAAAATTATGAACTTGATCGTTTGTCCTCAAAAGAAAGCTTAGTAATTATCTAAGATACTGCAGCATAACTGATACACCACATGGCTATGTTTACACAGATGCAAGTGGTGTGCATGGCTGAGTATGGTTTGTGTAATTACTACTAAATAGGTAAATCATAAAGTAAATAAAATAACCTAACCAGAAAACCAGAAATGTCTGAAACATATTTTTGAGTTATGTCATCAAATGTGAGACATTGACAGCTCTGCCTTTATTGATAGGACACCTTGATGAAAGGTTCTGGACTCATTGGGCCACAAGTATTCCTTATTCGGAATAAATATCCAATTAAGGCAGAAACATAAGGTTTTCAGTGTCCAAGAGTATTAAATCAAATGCATTCACCTTAATTATCTTCATCAGCATAGCATTCAAACATTTTTTTCTCCCAAATCTCATTGTCATCTTAAATGGAGGGCCTCCATTTAAGGTAAGCCTTCATTAGAGGTTTACCTTTTCCACCCCCAGATGAGCATGACAATGTCAAAAAAGCACTAGTTTGTCTTCTCTACTCAGTTCCAGACGCTTAAGGCAGAATCCATTTCCTGACCTAATACTGCCTCTGACGTCCACATTATCAGTCAAAATGAAAATATAAATATAAGGTATGTTTCTGGCTCTCAATAACCATTGCTTCAAACAGTGCTTTGCATTTAATCCTGGCACACATAGATTAGAAGTTAGGGAGGAGCCTTGCATTAGTGCTACAATAATATTTTTTTTAAATTAGATGTGAGATATCAAAGAGAGGACAGTAGGATGTTTCAATTCACAATGCAAATGGTGTTGTTTAAGATACATTTTATGTCCTCAAGGCTCGATTAGGTAGGTAATCTCCATGACATACCCATCAGTGAGCCTTCTTTGCTTGTTTTGATACATACCCAATTGAGGGTTCTTATGCTAGCTATAATGATAAAAAAGGTGTATGTAGTAAACTAGCATTGCAAAACAGACCACATCATAGGTTGCTATCTGCTAGAATTGTATTTCAAGATGCTCATGTATCACAATATATAATGGTAAGCATCAGCATGATACTCATTAACAAGATGCTGAAAGAAATGACTGATGGAGCCCTGATTAACATGTGTCAAGGATGGATTTCACAAATAATGTATTGTTTCTTTCAAGAGGTTTTCCCTTTCCCTTTTTTCTTCCTCCCCCAGGCCTAAAGGTGGATCTGCTGGCTGACTCAGCAAGGGTCAATGTTGCAGTAAACTATTAATTTGACAAGATGGGACTGAACATTTTCAGAGCTCTCAGGTTGATCATCAAAAATAATGCCAAATAATGGGAGCATCAACATTTAAAGGTTTTGTGTTTTAAGGAAAAGTGCATTTTAGTAACACATATTTTGAATTTTATAGTGTTATACTATGTGATTCTGGAATGTTCACTTGTTTAAAGTAGCAAGGCACCTGTGCAATGCTGCCATTATTACATGGTTGTGAAAGCTGACTATGATGCACATAGTATGTAATATATATATATATATATATATATATATATATATATATAATATTGAGCAGGTGAAAATATCTTATGGCATGTATAATATATTTGGCATATATCAGTCTTTGGCTGTATAGGTAGTTTGTGATGCCTTTTGGACTGCATATTTTTTACACCCTGTTTAGGTATTGCATGGTTGGTCACAATTGTTCCAACTGAAAGTAATGATCATTGAAATTCATGGCTATGTGCAAGTCTGCTGGAATGTTCAATTGAAAGGGATGTGATAATTGCCTCCAATTGTTGATTGTCCTACCAGCTGCAGGGGAAAAAGTTAGCTTAGGTTTTACCTGTAATAAGATGAGGTTACAATGTATTTTCATCATTTGTTTTTACAATTGTTAGGACTTCAGAGCAAAGTTTGAAAAAACAATCTTGCTTTTCTGGCATCCGGAATATTATCCTCTTCGGAAAAGTATCCCCATTTTCCTCAGAAGGTTGAATGATGCTCTTTGACAGAGACCTGCTCTGTGATAGTGCTCAATATTTGCTGGAAAGCACAACCCGAGATTCCATCACAATTGTAAGAAAAATACCCACTCCATATTTGGCTGACTAAGAATTGTCTTCTCCACATCCAATATTAACCTGCGCACGTCCGGGGCGCAGATATTTGCCCCCCTCCGGTTTTTCCTCATTTCCGCCAAACTAAGCGGGTTAGCAAGGCCAAACCTCGCATGGCTGTTCATTGGTCTTTTCCGCATATCCTCATACATTTTTAATCCTGGGTCATCTCAGGTCAGGTCACCAGGTCAGGCGAAGTAACCCAACTACACTCGGAGTTCTAGGTGCAGTAACTTCCACAATAATTGGGCGATTGATTTCAAACTTATAGCATGTCATGATCCCATCAGGGACCATAATATGTATATCGTTTTTTTCGTAGCATTTTTTTTTTCGTAGCATTTCGTAGCATTTTTTTGGTCAGGTTGCTGTCATGGCTTCCCCATTATAGGGCTATGGTAAAATATACAGATGTTTCCTGGTTGCATATTTGCGCTCGGAATGATCTCACAACGGTTGTGGCATGTAGATGGAAGCTATGCTCAATGTTACTGCTGACATTTTTGCTCAGTGACCTCACCAAGATCTCTGAGGTCATTTGAGATCACTGCACATTTATGCGCATTACATCGCACTGCATTGAGATAGAAGGCTGAAATTACCGTCATTGTGCTTGTATCGTCAAGACGTGTCGATTGATACATTACATGACCTCCGTAGGGCTTGACCTGAGGTCATAACTGCATGACCTTGACCTGATTTTCGGTTGACGTGACCTTAAATTACACCGACTATTGTCGGTAGCGCATTTCAAGGACTGTCGAATAGCGTTCGCCGTTTGTTTCTATCTGTTACAGGTCCTGAGATGTGTCATTATCTGAGTCCCACCTGATCCAGTCGAATTTTACCTATGATAACCCAGTGAGTTGACTGTTGACCTGAGCGAAAAATGACCGAAACACTTTCGATGGAGCCATTCACCAGCTATCCAATGCCGTTTTCAGTTTGTCGCTAGCTAGCATAGTTCTAGAGATCTTAGAGTGGGGCAGACATCTGCCCCCCCTCCCTCCCCGGACATACGAAGTTGGCGCGGACCGCCGGACGTGCGAGTGTTAAATAACACAAATCCAACCCTGCTTCAGAGATATGTGTCTTGTTTTGGCCCAGGGCGACAGAAAGAGCTTTGGCTAAATCAGTTTTTGATGTGTTGGAAGTCAGTAATAAACAACACAATGTTGTTGAAAAACATGCTATTTTCCAGGAAACACTCCATAGTCATGGCGGCCAACATGGAAGAACTGGTTTTGGATTTGCCGTTGGTGAAGCGTGATCTTCAAAATATTCGCGGCCTATGTCGCCAGCGATACTTGTGTCACTGCACTAAATGGTGTGGTGAGATGTTGATAGCTCTTCAGGATGTGGATGCAGCACCACAGGAGGTAAAGCTACCATGTGCCACACATTGGAGCCAGTGCCACATGTAGTATTTTCTCTTGCACAAATTCAGGTTCCTGGATTTTGCATGGTACATATATTTATAGCATGCATGTTGCATGGTACATGCTACATATATTTATAGTGTATCTTCAATACATGAGTTGTATGTATGTAGTGTTTCTCTGACCATATCCACCACTGCAAATCCCTCTGACTATAGCCACTCATATCACTGGTTGCCTCTAACCAGCAATGTCACCATATGGTCCCCCCCTATTTATATCAACAACGACAGCTCCCTCTAACAGTACATCGACACAGACCCCTGCCCCAACTACATCCAATCCTGCAGGCCTGTGACCACATGGTACCACAGACCCTCACCCTAACTACACCCACTGCTGCAGCCCCCATGACCACACACCACCATAAAACTTTCTGATCATGTCCACCGCTGCAGACCTCTGGCCACATACCACTACACAGTCCCCATAATCACGCCCACCGCCGCAGACATCTGGCCACACACTACCGCAGGCACCTCGTGACCACGCCTACCGCCGCAGACCTCTGGCCACACACTACCGCAGGCACCTCGTGACCACGCCCACCGCCGCAGACCTCTGGCCACACACTACCGCAGGCACCTCGTGACCACGCCCACCGCCGCAGACCTCTGGCCACACACTACCAAAGGCACCTCGTGACCACGCCCACCGCCGCAGACCTCTGGCCACACACCACCGCAGGCACCTCGTGACCACGCCCACCGCCGCAGACCTCTGGCCACACACCACCGCAGGCACCTCGTGACCACGCCCACCGCCGCAGGCCACGGCCGAGCCGGCTGAGCCGGAGCCGGCGTCGGAGCTGGAAGCGGCCGAGCTGGCGCACGACTATCTGCTGTGCGGCGAAATGGACCGTGCCGCGCACCTGAGTCGCCACTGCGCTGGCGGCCGCGGGCGCTTCCTGCACCTGTACGCGCGCTACCTGGCGGCCGAGCGGCGACGCGCCGAGGACAGCCCGCACCCGCTGACGGCGGCGCCGCGCGCCAAGCAGCCTGAGCTGGCCGAGCTGCGCGCCGAGCTGCAGCCGCTGGCCGAGCGCGCCGGCGCTGACGGCTTCCTGTGCTACTTGTACGGCGTGGTGCTGCGCCGGCTGGAGCTGCGTGCGCCGGCCGTGCGCGCGCTGGTGGTGGCCGTCACGCGCCAGCCGCTGCTGTGGCAGGCGTGGCTGGAGCTGGCGGCGCTCGTCACCGACCGCGAGATGCTGGCCGCGCTGCAGCTGCCCGCCACCTGGATGGCGCAGCTGTTCTTCGCGCAGGCGTTCCTCGACCTGCAGCTGAGCGCCGAGGCGCTGGCCATCTACCGCGGCTTCCAGGCGTGCGGCCTGCAGAAGTCGGCATACGTCAGCGCGCAGACCGCCATCGCCTACCAGAACATGCGCGAGGTGGACCAGGCAATCGACCTGTTCCAGGTAGTGGCTGTCTGATGTGCTGCGCCCGATGGAGTCACAGAGCTGATCAGTATGCACATGGAACCGATGTGAACTATGTCTATTGCCAATTGTCTTGCTGGAAGAAATTTATGTTCAAAAGGTGATGATTTATTGAAGACATTGTATCACAGTAGCACCACAAAACATTATTTCCCAATTATATTCGTTCCATTTATATTTTGTTCCATTGCTGAATATTCCAGTTAATTTTGTTTGTGGAATGGTGGCATTGAGGAGAGGATGAAGGTGATCTGGAGATGGAAATGTGACAGACAATTGTGCTGCACTTGAGTAAAGGACCATAACGTAACAGAGTTATGAATTAATCTGGACCAGGCATGGGTCCATGGGTATTCAATGGGTATTTGACCCATTCAATTGCAATATGTGAAATTTTGATATTTCATCTGAACACTAAGCAATAACACTAGGTGTGCATATTGCCCATGATAAGTCACCACACTGTTGAGTGGCCTATGGTGAGGGCGTACTGCAGGCCACCCCATGTTGTACGTCACCCACACCGTTGTGTCATCTCGTGTGCAGAGTCTGCTGAAAACCGATCCGTGTCGCATGGAGAACATGGACTCCTACAGCAATTTGCTCTACGTCAAGGGCATGCAAGTGGAGCTGTGCAACCTGGCGCACAACCTGTCGTCAATCAACAGGTACACCGTCGAGACGTGCTGCGTGATTGGCAACTACTACAGCCTGAAAAATCACCATGAGAAGGCCATCATCTATTTTCAGGTAAGCTACAGATGACTGAGTCGTCATCAGCGGTCTTAATCTTGGAACCAGTCGCTCACCACCATCATCTGCTAAGGCATGTGGGTGGAGTGCAGACCCATTATCTGCTGAGTTAAGGGGGCAACTCTGTGATGCTCAAATTCGCACACCAATCTCTTAGAGATTGTCTGTTTGAGCGGTATTGTGGTGCAATCCACAGTTATATGCAAGTAATGGTTCGTATTTATATATGCGATGCTTATCCAGACCCGGTGGTTTGGTGTTAGTCTAGGTGGTAAAGTGTCACACAGGCGAAATGCAAACAGGGTGTTGGCATGGATGGGGATTAAGTCGGGCTCGTCCTTGTTGGGCAGAGGTATCGATGATTTTTGCTGGGACCTAGGTACCGCCAGTGGCGACTGGCGTCACACTGCGTTTGCGTCAAACCACCGTACACTCGACGTGTTCCGAAACGCCAAGCTACGGCTATTCACGATCACGGCCGTGATGCTTTTCGTTGCATATTCGACTATCATTTGCACAACGTCCAGTGACGCTATTTTCATCGTGTATGACAGCTGCAGGTGTACTGAAGCGCAATCAGAATTAATGTGAATGCGGTTTTCTGACTGCTTTGAGAAGATGTGGAGCTGTTTTTTGTTTGTTTGTTTGTTTGTTTGTGGTACACCACCATTAATGTCATATTCGTCCATTTTTGCCGGAAGGTATGTTCTTATGATGTATCACTATATCACAAATTCATAGACGAAATAGGACGTCATAGTGTTTTCTTCTCGTGACGTGTAGCACGAGTTGCACAATTGTTCTAATGTACTCGCCAGACATAAGACTAAATGTGATGTTGTTGACTGTTGACACAAGCATATGTCCACTTCGGCGCGATTTGTCTATCAGCAAGCAACGTTTCGAAACAAAAACGACAAGCATCGTATGATGCCTCCTGGCTTGTCAGAAGCTTAATGTGTATAAAACTGACTTGGGGTCATACCCAGACTAAGAATCGTACATTGTACTCACCTCCCACAACAGTCGACCAAGTACTCTTGGTTTGATAGTGTCGTCTGTTTTCCCCCTCGATCCCTGACCGCCCGCGATCGATCGGCTCCGACTCGCCGCACCCGCACCCCGCCGCGCTGTTCACCACCACTCTGACGTGTGGCCAGCGTGCGCTGCGCCTCAACACCAGCTACCTGGCCGCCTGGACGCTGATGGGCCACGAATACCTGGAGCTGAAGAACACAAACGCCGCCATCCAGTGCTACCGGCAGGCGATCGACGTCAATCGACTCGACTACCGCGCCTGGTGGGTCCGCGACTATCGCGCCTGGTGGGTCCGCGACTACCGCGCCTGGTGGGTCCTCGACTACCACGCCTGGTGGGTCCGTGGCTACCGCACCTGGTGGGTCCGTGGCCACCGCACCTGGTGGGTCCTCGGTTACCGCGCCTGGTGGGTCCTCGACTACCGCGCCTGGTGGGTCCTCGGTTACCGCGCCTGGTGGGTCCGTGACTGCCGCGCCTGGTGGGTCCTCGGCTATCGCGCCTGGTGGGTCCGCGGCTACCGCACCTGGTGGGTCCGCGGCTACCGCACCTGGTGGGTCCGTGACTATATTGCGCCTGGTGGGTCCGCGACTACCGCGCCTGGTGGGTCCTCGACTACCGCGCCTGGTGGGTCCTCGGTTACCGCGCCTGGTGGGTCCGCGGCTACCGCACCTGGTGGGTCCGTGACTATATTGCGCCTGGTGGGTCCGCGACTACCGCGCCTGGTGGGTCCGCGGCTACCGCGCCTGGTGGGTCCGCGACTACCGCGCCTGGTGGGTCCGCGACTACCGCGCCTGGTGGGTCCGTGACTATATCACGCCTGGTGGGTCCGCGACTACCGCGCCTGGTGGGTCCGCGACTACCGCACCTGGTGGGTCCGCGACTACCTCACCTGGTGTGTCCTCAACTACCGCGCCTGGTGGGTGGTCTCCACACCTGGCGGGTGGTCTCCGCGCCTGGTGGGTCCTCGACTACCGCACCTGGTGGGTTCTCACTACTGCGCCTGGTGGGTGATCTCGGCGTCTGTTGGGTCCGCTGGTCTGGTGGGTGGGTTTGCTCGATGTTTTACACGTCAAAATGGTGGGTTTAACAAAATTAGCAACGCGAAATCGACGGCTTCTATTTGTATTTAATTGTAGTTTCCGGGATATTTTTTAACATGTTATAAATTGGCCATACATTTTCCATGCTTTCGAACCAAGATATGATTTCTGGTGAGCCTCCAAGGTACTTGAACCTAGCAGCTTTTTCTCCCGAATGTTGGATAGAAAAGACCTTTTGTTTAGAAGCCACCATGGAGGAAATATGTTCCATGGGAATGGTCGAGAACAACTGGACAAAGATACCGCATCGCCTATTCCAGAACGGTCAGCGGTTCAATCATTCTGGGGGGTGTAAGTTCAAAGAAGAAGAAGCTGTATTATGCTGTTATGTATTTTGCTCCAGTATGACTGTATGAATAACGAATGTTTGGAAATGTGTTCCTCCCAGGGCTAAAACAATTATCTGACGTGTCTCAGGTCATATGAGAAGATATATACTTGTGGAGAGCAATACATTGCTGTGTGGGACTAGCTGGCACTGCATAGTACTCAGGTTTGAATCAGTAGGATCTGGATCAATGCCGCCTCTGATCGATGGCTGTGTGTGATTGGTTACTTTTTTAATGGTGGCAAAATGTGCAAAGAGTCAGACCAGTTGAAATAATAATTTCATTTTTCGTCTAAGTGCTGTCTTAACAGGTACATTTGGGTCTCCTGAGTGCGCCAATGACCATTTGTCGACCAGACAACGTGGGGGCGGCAAGACACGTGCCAAGGTCATACGAACCGTGATCATGGCGCAGAAAGATCGGTCGTTGCTTGAACGGAGCTAAATTAATTTCCAATCGCTTCTATGATTTGTTTAACTTCGCGGTTCTTTCATCTCAGACGATGGAAAAAGGAGCCTCACGAACACGTTGATAGCCTCGACGCCCATAGCCCATGTTCGTGTAATCCACAGATCTGATCCTCACACGGAGTTCTTACGTTCGACCGACGGTTGTGCAATGGCCGCGTGGTGTTTACGTACCTCGCGGGTATATAAACACCGCGTTCTTATCCAACGCTGTAGAGTGCAGTGTTGGATAAAGAACGCGGTACACAAGGCCCGTACCAAGTGCATCAATATATGACAGTACAAACATTTTTATCTCGTCTGGATTCTTTACTTTTGGCTTAGTAAATAGTTTAAGAATATCACTTTCAGGATAATCCCTCCCGCCAGCCCCAAAAATCCACAGCTAGGCCACCCGAAAAATCCTCTGCTTCCCTTCTACTATGTGTGATGGCCTGCAATCAGACGCGCCGGAGAGCAGCCGACAGCCGTCCGTTCGCCTCATTGGCCGCGTGGTTGGGTCGCGCCGGCAGGTACGGTCTGGGTCAGATGTACGATGGTCGAACTTTGCTGGCAGGTACGGTCTGGGTCAGATGTACGATGGTCGAACTTTGCTGGCAGGCACGGTCTGGGTCAGATGTACGATGGTCGAACTTTGCTGGCAGGTACGGTCTGGGCCAGATGTACGATGGTCGAACCTTGCCGGCAGGTACGGTCTGGGTCAGATGTACGATGGCCGAACCTTGCCGGCAGGTACGGTCTGGGCCAGATGTACGATGGCCGAACCTTGCCGGCAGGTACGGTCTGGGCCAGATGTACGAGATCCTGAAGATGCCGCTTTACTGCCAGTACTACTACAAACAGGCACACAAGCTGCGACCCAACGACAGCCGCATGCTGATGGCCATGGGCGAGAGCTACGAGAAGCTCGACAAGCTGCAGGAGGCCAAGCGCTGCTACTGGAAGGCGCACAGCATCGGCGACATCGAGGGTGAGCCGTACCTGATCTCGTGTGTCGCCAGATCCCTCAGCACTGGTCCTCTGTATTGAATGTTTGTCGATGTTTGACTGAAGAGAACTGTCATCTGGTGGACATTAGTGAGTAATGGAAGCCTAGCAGGGCATTCACTACTAGGTTTTCAGTTGACCCGACATGTCTCGACCATCGCGTTTCTTTAAACTTCACCTCTGCAGAATTTCAAATCCCGATGGGTTGGTCTTGCCTCGATTAGACCTATATTGTCCTCTTGCCATCTGATTATGTGTTTATGCCAGTTCTAGTGCAACATTACATTCGGGCCGGGGAGCTGGCCGTGGGAAACTGAATCATGTAACACTATTACGCATTTTAATATTATATGTAAAATAATAATATTTTCCCAATATAATGTATCCTCGTAATAACATAAAGATAATAATTATAACAATATTATGTAGTATTAGAGTGTGCTGCACTACCTACTTACATAGGTACGCAACGGCTGCGTAGGTCACAAGTTGAGTGATAATATTGAAAGCATTGAAGAACGCATTGAACATTGAACACGTTGCAAACAATTCAAACATTGAAAACATTCCTCAGATCACGCCAGGTCACATAGCTGCTGATCCATAACAAGGAAAAGTTACGATTATTCTGTCACGGAAGGCACGGACGTTGGACGGAATAATGACTTAACGTGAGAGGTTCAGTACTTCGTGAGTTTAAAACTATCTTTTATAATTTTGGGCTTTCCCCTCTTCCCCCCCCTCCTTCTTAAAATTTTTTCCCGTTTTTATCCCCGTTTAAACCCCCCCAACACCACTCCTTTTTTCCCCCCCTTTTCTACCCCCCCCTTTCCTTTTTGACGCCCCCTTTCCCCCCTATTTTTTCCTTTTCAAATTTTTCCCCCCCTTTTTTTTTTCAGAAAAACACTTTTTTTACCCCCACCCCCTTTTTTTTTGTAAATATTTTCACCCCTCTCCCCCAGAAAACCCTTTCTCCCCCCCCCCCCCGGGCTGGCGAACTCCCCCCCCCCTTCCCCCCCCCCCCCCCCCCCCCCCCCCCCCCCTCCAAAATGTTTTTTTTTTCTGTTTTTAAAAAAAAAAACCCCCCCCCCCGCTTTTTCCCCCTTTCCCCCACTTTTGAAACCCCCTCCCAACACCCACCCCCCCCCCCCCCCCCCCCCCCCCCCCCAACCCCCCCCCCCCCCCCCCCCCCCGCCGCCCCCCCCTTTTCATTCTTTCCACCGCCGCCCCCCCCCCAACCCCTAGCCCCCCCCCCCCCCCCCCACCCCGCCACCCCGACCGCCCAACCGGGCGAGCGAGGGGGGGGGGCCGGGGGGGGGGGAGACACATATGCTTGCTTCCTGGACTTTAGTATTGGTAGCCCTTGGAAGGTTTTCATAATGATAGTACACGTATTCTGTTCGTTGTTCATTTCCCGTGTGAGTTTTTTGTGTGTGTGTGTGTGTGTGGATTGTGTGGCTTTGTTTCAGGCTTTGTTACTTGTTCTTGCTATCAATTGCTCTTCATGTGAGACATTTGTAGGCTGGAACTAAAGAGTTAGAGATGTGTCGCCTGGTTGCACAGTTCGCTCCAAATGTGAGGCAGCGACGCGGTGTTCCTCTCGGTTGCGCCAGTGACTGGTACAATTGCATGCCACTGGAAAGCATTACAAGTAATTTATTTCTGATCTATCTTTGAACGCTATTGCGCTGTTTAGCACAATAGCTGATTATATTTGTTGCAATTTTTTTAGTTAGTATCTGCAACGTGTTCTAAATTTCAGTGTTTAGTTTCAATATATTATGATCATGATAAGTATCAACAAGCGGTTAGTTCCCTTTTTGAACACAAGACAAAACAGTACACTCACACAAACGCAGGTATTCTTCGGTTCATACATTCATGTGTACATACATATATATATATCCATAAATAATTCATATCCACAAGCACCTCCAGTGCTGTAATGGGTCACTCGTATGGGCAGTATGGACGTTGTGTGAACACGACACGAGAGGTTGGCGTCCAAAGCTAAAGTAACTAGCCGTTTCGCGAGCGTAGTTTGTGCGGCGTGTAATGTTTCCGAAGGCTGTGTCTCGGCATTGCTGCCGTCGCTGGCCGTGTTAGGGCGGCCAGTGTGGCTGCGCCGAGGGACGGCCTCCGCCGCCCCGTCCCATCCGCGCCGTGGCGTGTTACCCGCGGCCGGCATCTCACCACACCGCCCTCCGGCCGGCATCTCACCACACCGCCCCGCCCATGCGGGGTACCGCGGCCGGGATCTACCGCTCCGTCCATCCGTGCGTGGGGTGCTACCCGCGGCCGGCATTCTCCCCCCCCCCCCCTCGCCGTGGGGTACCCGCGGCCGGCATCTCACCGCACCGCTCCGTCCCATCCGCGGTGGCGTCGCTGCTGGCGGCTCGCCAAGCTGTTCGAGCGGCTGAACGAGCCGACGCGCGCGGCGGCCGCCTACGCCGACTACATCCGCGACTCGGAGGGCCAGGACATCTGGGACCGCGACGAGCAGGCGCAGGCCTACCGCTTCATGGCCAACTACTTCCTGGCGCGCGGCCAGCTGGACGAGACGGCGCACCACGCCGCCAAGTGCACCGAGTTCCCCGAGACGCGCGAGGAGGGCAAGGCGATCCTGCGCGACGTGGCGCAGCGGCGCGCTGAGGCGGGCGCGGCCGAGCCGGGCACCGTCGAGGCGGGCGCGGCTCCGGCCGCCGCGCCGCCGCCAGACACCCCGCTCGGCATGTCGCCGCTGCCGCCATTCAAGCTGCTCTTCAGCCCGTGACCGGCGCCGTCGCCGTGGCCCGGTAGCGCCGTGTGTCACGCCGTGCTCGGTGTTCGGAGGGACTTGCGGGTGGCGCTGTGCGTGTCCCCTGTGGGTGGGAAGGGAAGAGCGTGCCGTGAGGGACGTGCTGCCGTTCGGTCCTCGACGAGCGGTGGGCAGGGTAGGTGTGCTGCGAGTCTGACTCGTGATGGAGAGGCAGCGGGTGTTCGCGGGAGGCGCCTTGCCGGACCTGTTACGCTGGCGGTGCGCTGGTGTGCTAAGTTTGTCGGCAGCTGATCACTGAGTGTCGTCAGTGGTATCACGTTGAGGCATGTCTGCACGTGAGTGGCGCACTGCTCGGTTGTTATTGGCGGCCGGCTTAGCTGGCTTCAAGTGCGCGAAAGATTACTGTGACGGATGCTGAATACGTATCAAAGTAGCCATGCATGACATTTGCTGTACATGGCCATGTTGGCTGGTGTAACGTGTATCCATGTTTCTGAGATGATTAAAGTAACCATGCTGTTGGCAGGGTTGAATTCTACACGGAGGCAACGAAGTAATTTGCGTTAAATCAAATTTTTCTAAACGATTTTTGCAACGCTGACCTAAAACAATATACGCGTTTCATTCCAAGTCTAAACAATTAGCTTCAATGACAATGGTGTCTACAAGTCCGATTCAAATATGTATATATATATATATATATATATATGTGTGTGTGTGTGTGTGTGTGTGTGTGTGTGTGTGTGTGTGTGTGTGTGTGTGTGTGTGTGTGTGTGTGTGTGTGTGTGTGTGTGTGTGTGTGTGTGTGTGTGTGTGTGTGTGTGTGTGTGTGTGTGTGTGTGTGTGTGTGTGTGTGTGTGTGTGTGTGTGTGTGTGTGTGTGTGTGTGTGTGTGTGTGTGTGTGTGTGTGTGTGTGTGTGTGTGTGTGTGTGTGTGTGTGTGTGTGTGTGTGTGTGTGTGTGTGTGTGTGTGTTGGTGGGTGGGTGGGTGGGTGTGGGTGTGGGTGTGTGTGTGGGTGTGTGTATAAGTATATAGCAATGTTCTTCCCTCCTCACTGGGAGGTATTCGAATTCCACGTATGGGCATTCGACATCTTTGGAAATGCACACACGCACGCGCCGCCCCCCCCACGCACACGCACACACACACACAGACACAGACATACATATACACACATACACACACACATATGTGTGTGTGTGTGCATGTATTTCCACATATATCGAATCCCCATACCTGGCATTCGAATAGCTCCCAGTGAGGAGGGAAGGACATTGCTGTGGCTCCTGTGGCGTTTGCAATCGGGAGCGCGTTGCTAAAAAAACGAAACAAACACCGGTTATGCACGTGTCGAGATCCCACGATTGGCAACCGATTTGTATAGGTGGGATGCACAACTGACCTTGCAGTTCAATTAACACTGAAAATGATTTTTTTTCGCGCATAATTTAGAATTTTCCCCTGCATCGTTACCCGTGAATAGTAACGCGAGATTGAAATGTACAACGTACAAAGAGTGCCCCTTCCTTTTCCCAGAAAAGAGCGTTACTTTGTGGAAAATGTTTCGTTTGACGACGTGAAGATGCCAATTTTTCACATTCTTTTAGCCTATTTTTTCACAAAGGGCGGGGTCTCCGTTCCTCTAGGCTGCACCTTCGATTCGGGACTTCGACGAAGAACAACCTGACATATTGCACCTTTTATCGTCTCATATCAGCCCTTTGATGTAGCTTCTTCAAATTTGTTGTACCGCCATGTTGGAAAAGGATCTGTGGTCAGGTATGCTGAGAGGCTGACAGCTCACGTGCACTTATTTCTGTGACGATGAAAAAATGTTTCGGGGGTACCACCCCTTTGCAATGGAGAGGCTCATGAGCGTCCCCAACGCATTGAGCGGTAGCATAAAATAGCTAACGTAATTGGTGTGACCTCACTAAACTACAATAAGAGTGCTGGGGGACGGGTCCCCCAATTTTCATAATATTCAACATCTTCGTTTCAGGCGGTCTTGTGTAGCTACCTTTCACAAACCGTCCTGTCACTGAGGGGGAGTAGTTATGGCGCACTTATCCCCCGCCCCTTGGCTGTCCTTTATTCAGCTCTTGAACGGCGGTGATGACTTGAGCTGAAATGGACGGTAGAGGGACCCTACCAATATCAAGGAAAATCCCTTTATTTTGGACGCGCTTGACGGTCAGCCTGTTAGAAACGACACGTTAGACAGGAAGATGGTTACTGGGTCATCTTGGATACGTTTTGCTAAAGCTTAGGAATGAGTCCTTCAATTGGTATACGTCAAAGTAATCTATATTGTCATAAAACATGCAAGATAGGGTAGAGAAAATCGGTAACATTGCATGTAAACCAACAGTGAATTCGTAGGGGTAAGGATGGCTTTTTTTCGTCGCCGAGTTGTGAGAAACAAAAGCCAGAATAGTGGAGAAACTGGCGAAACTGAACTGCCATTCCCAATACTGAAAACAAATGAGTTTTCTTGTGGAAATATTCCATCAAAATCGTCATGAGTGACATGTTGATGGAATTATAACATAGTTTGCTTTGCAATTGTAGGCGGCAGTTGTTTGAAAAATGGATCATAAACACAATATAATGTTACGGCTCTGTCATAGGCTGTGACAGTCGTGATAACGGTGAAACGAAGTCAAACAATACATATTGAATGCAATACAACTAGTACAAATAGTAATACTTTGATAACACATAATAAAGCTCATGTTAAGTGTTCCTTGATGTACTTTTGCCGGGGCAAGTGCCCCCTCAATGTTGACATTGCCCACAATAATTTCATATTTTAACACGGTAGGTTCCCTATAAAATGTGCCCCACATTGCAATCCACTTGGGCCCTTCCACTCCATTTATCTCTACCCTTTCATAAATATTCAGAAGTTAACACGTGCTTGTCTCTTATATATTTGGGGTAGTTCTGTGCTGGGATGTCTAAGTATTTGAAAAATAATTAAATTTGCAGTTTAATATAATTTCTGATGTGATAGAATTTCTTGTTCTCATCCAATTGTACCCATATGAATGTGCTCGACATGATGCAACCACTTATTTCCTCTGAAAATACATACTTTTCAATTGGAGGCAAAATATCACACACATAAATTGGCTTGGAGTTGGTAAAGTGGTTAGCATAAAAGTAATGTTTCAAGTCCATTATAAAAGTGTAACCTAACCCAACCTAGCCTAGCCATCTATGCAAATAAGTTACTATTTTTTTGATGAATTTGTATTAGGGGTTTTTGTTGTTGACTTTGTCTTCATAATACCATGTTTATAAAGGCGATTGATTTGTATTTTATTTTTTGGGAAAATATTTGTGATATTTTCTAACTTAACCTAAACTAACATAATGTAACCCATTCATTTCCTTTATGGATGCAAATGCATGTAAAACTCCTTTTTACCACTTTAAAGCACAAGAATACTAAAAGATTTCCCACCAAAATCAAATTTTGAAAAATGTGGATTTTTCTTCAAAAGAACTTTGGGCTATGTTATGTTAGGCTGGCTTAGGTTTCTTTTGAAATCTGATAATTTTTAAAACCAATAAATGGCTTGACATTTTTCTAATTTAATATTTTTGACTTTTTCCCAAAGGTGGGTTAGATAAGTTATGTTAGGTAATGTTTCACTTTTAATTATTTTTTAGCATTTATTTTTATGCTGTGCTGCCTAACTCAAAGCCTTTTTGGCTGTATTTTGCTCACAACCTGAGTTAGTTAGTTACTGGAGTTTAGGACGTCTGTCAAGACAGCTTCATATTCGGATTCACATTCGGATTTACATTCGAACCCGGACCCCTACGATTTCGCTAAAACCTTGTACACATGTAGTACTAATAGTGCTAATCACAGGGTGTCAGTTACTTCCCATCACCTTAAGAACTTTGACTTCCAGAGGGTCAAATTAGTTCAAGGTCGTCAATCAGGACCCCTACGATTTCGACGACAGATTGCACACATGTATTCCTATGTGTGCTTATTACAGCGGCAGCATTTATATTCCATCACATTGAGAAGTTTGACCTCCAGAGGCAATCGTATTTCAAGGTCATTCAACCGGACCCCTACGATTTTTTCAAAAGTTTGCACATTGATAGAGCAAATAATGTTCATCACAGTGGTACCATTCATTTACCGTCACATTGAAAGCCTTGACCTCCAGTGGTCATCGAAGTTCGACATCGTCGAACCGGACCCATGCGATTCTCATGAATCCTTGCATACATATTGCATCCCTCATGACCGTTCAGATTCAGATTCGTTAAACACCCGGACCCCTACGATTCTCATGAATCCTTGCATACATATAGTACTCGACTCGCTGAGTACAGCAGTGGCAGTCATTTCGCATCACATTGGAAACTTTGACCTCCAGCGGTCAAGGACGCTGGTTGTTCAGGAAGGTTGTTGACCCCGGACCCCTACGATTTGGCCTAAAATGTGCTATTATATGCTCTTCAATGCGCTGGTTTCAATGGTAAAAACCGCTTTGCGTCACATTAAGAAATAAGCCCTCTAGAGCCAAATGTATTTCCACCATATTTACATTGGACCATTGGGATTCAGATTCGTTCAACACCCGGACCCCTGCGATTCTCAGGAATCCTTGCATACATATAGAACTCGGTTCGCTGATTACAGTAGTGGCAGTCATATCGCATCACATTGGAAACTTTGACCTCCAGAGGTCAAGGACGCTAGTTGTTCAGGAAGGACGTTGACCCCGGACCCCTACGATTTTGACCAAGATGTGCTATTGTATCCTGCTCAATGCGCTGATTTCAATGGTGAAAACCGTTTTGCGTCACATTAAAAAATACGCCCTACAGAGCCAAATGTATCTCCATCAAATTTACATTCGACCGTTCAGATTCATATTCGTTAAACACCCGGACCCCTGCGATTCTCATGAATCATTGCATACATATAGTACTCGACTCGCTGAATACAGCAGTGGCAGTCATTTCGCATCACATTGGAAACTTTGACCTCCAGAGCTCAAGGACGCTGGTTGTTCAGCAAGGACGTTGACCCCGGACCCCTACGATTTGGCCTAAAATGTGCTCTTGTATGCTCTTCAATGCGCTGATTTCAATGGTGAAAACCGTTTTGCGTCACATTGAAAAATAAGCCCTACAGAGCCAAATGTATTTCCACCAAATTTACATTGAGATTCAGATTCGTTCCACAGCCGGACCCTTGCGATTCTCATGAATCTTTGCATACATATAGTACTCGACTCGCTCAGTACAGCAGTGGCAGTCATTCCGCATCACATTGGAAACTTTGACCTCCAGAGGTCGAGGACGCTGAATGTTTAGCAAGGACGTTGACCCCGGACCCCTACGATGTGGACTAAGATGTGCTCTTGTATGCTCTTCAATGCGCTGCTTTCAATGGTGAAAACCGTTTTGTGTCATATTAAAAAATACGCCCTACAGAGCCAAATGTATCTCCATCAAATTTCCATTCGACCATTGGGATTCAGATTCGTTCAACACCCGGTCCCCTGCGATTCTCATGAATCCTTGCATACATATAGTACTCGAGTCGCTGAGTACAGCAGTGGCAGTCATTTCGCATCACATTGGAAACTTTGACCTCCAGAGCTCAAGGATGCTGGTTGTTCAGCAAGGACGTTGACCCCGGACCCCTACGATTTTGACCAACATGTGCTATTGCATGCTGTTCAATGCGGTGATTTCAATGGTGAAAACCGTTTTGCGTCACATTGAAAAATAAGCCCTACAGAGCCAACAGAGCCGCTGATTTCCCAGAGCCGCCCTACAGAGCCGCTGATTCCAATGTATTTCCACCATATTTACATTCCACCATTGGGGTACAGATTCGTTCAACACCCGGACCCCTGCGATTCTCATGAATCCTTGCATACATATAGCACTCGGTTCGCTGATTACAGTAGTGGCAGTCATTTCGTATCACATTGAAAACTTTGACCTCCAGAGGTCAAGGACGCTGGTTGTTCAGGAAGGACGTTGACCCCGGTCCCCTACGATTTTGACCAAGATGTGCTATTGTATCCTGCTCAATGCGCTGATTTCAATGGTGAAAACCGTTTTGCGTCACATTAGAAAATACGTCCTACAGAGCTAAATGTATCTCCATCAAATTTACATTCGACCGTTCAGATTCAGATTCGTTAAACACCCGGACCCCGCAGTAAAAGAAAGGCCCCGCGCCGCCCCACCCCGGCTAGTTTATGTTCTTTACCGCTTATTGCTTTGACCTTTTTTCCCGATTGATTCGTTAAACACCGACCCCTGCGATTCTCATGAATCCTTGCATACATATTGTACTCGACCCGCTGAATACAGCAGTGGCAGTCATTTCGCATCACATTGGAAACTTTGACCTCCAGCGGTCAAGGACGCTGGTTGTTCAGCAAGGACGTTGACCCCGGACCCATACGATTTGGCCTAAAATGTGCTCTTGCATGCTCTTCAATGCGCTGATTTCAATGGTGAAAACCGTTTTGCGTCGCATTAAAAATAAGCACTATAGAGCCAAATGTATATCCACCATATTTGCATTCGACCGTTCAGATTCAGATTCGTTAAACACCCGGACCCCTGCGATTCTCATGAATCCTTGCATACATATTGTACTCGACCCGCTGAATACAGCAGTGGCAGTCATTTCGCATCACATTGGAAACTTTGACCTCCAGAGGTCAAGGACGCTTGTTGTTCAGCAAGGACGTTGACCCCGGACCCCTACGATTTGGCCTAAAATGTGCTCTTCTATGCTCTTCAATGGGCTGATTTCAATGGTGAAAACCGTTCTGCGTCGCATTAAAAATAAGCCCTACAGAGCCAAATGTATCTCCACCATATTTACATTCGACCATTGATTCAGAGTCGTCAAACACCAGTAATCCCAGTTTGGGTGTACCATTTGGAAATAGAAAGTACTTTGCGCGTTAATCGCAATGGCGGCCCTCATTTTCCATCACATTGAAAGCTTTGACCTTTAGAGGTCAAAAACGCATGCTATGATTTCTCAGCATCTATGTACTATCGAAAAAATGTATGATGCTGGAAAGAAGAACTGATGTTCCAATGGTTGAAGACAGATTCCCCGGCATCTGGCCCCGCTCGTAGCACACTTAAGAACACTTCCCAATGCAATTGCCATCCTGACAATGAGCAGCGGCCGTAGCACGTACGTAATACTAATGTCGTAATGTTGGAGAATGGTTGGTTATCAAAAACGCTATAAATATTATGAGACCTTTGATATTGAAGCTTGACATGAATCTCCATGATCAAGACGGCAAACACGCTCACTGATCCGCACTGAATCCCTTTCAAACAAGTACTACTCTCAGCTTCACTGGAGCGACATTTCCAGTCCTCAGAGTGTCCTGTTCGCCGTACCAGGCTACATGTAGCAACACGTTTTAATCCTGCTACTGTAGGTGAAGATTTAGAGCGAGGCGACGCAAAATCTGGAAAGCTTGTGCGAGTTGTGCTCGCTGCTGGCCAGGATACGTTGCTTGGCTCAACAGAGGACGACCACTCTCACAGGACGTGGCAGGGAGTGTCCCAGTGGGTGGGAGTCATCGGGTGCACACAATGCCACTGGCCAGAGTACCGTCAACGCGATGGAATGCTCAAAGCACACAGTTCCGAGGTAATGCCCACAACATTTCAACACGATAAACTTCAATACAACCTCAGACGTTCAGTCACATCACTCTAATTTATGTCAAACATAAACAAACTAGCCACTAGACTTCTGAGCGCGGAACATATGAACATTGTGAGGGGTTTGGGCAGGTGCAGCATGGGCCCTATTCAGTAGCGAGTATATATGACCAAAACGTATTCCTCCGGCCAAACCAAACACAAATCCTAATCATACCCAACAAAAACAGAGCACACTTAAGCCGCCAGTCCTGCCCGTCGCCGGCTTCCGATCACAGAGCCACCCATTCGCCTGCAAGGTACTGCCATGAGTTCTGGCACGACATCGGGTGACTAAGGGTCGTGTTGCACTGCACGGTGTCCAGCTGCGATATGCGGAATACACGCCAAGTAGTTGCAGAAGTCGGGTAAGGGCAGTAGTACCATGCTGATGTGCAGCAGGCCTCAGAACGGTCGGCTTTGTATGCTATCTGGTTCCTCATTCATTCAGAGCACTTGATCCCATTTTTATGAGAAGCTCTTGCCAATCTATGTGGTGCTCCATTTTTGCAGGAGCGACAACAAACATTTTTATATCCTGTCCCTTAGATAACGTTCCTACAAATGCATTTGGACACTTTTTTGACGTTATAATTTGGTTCCTTATATAGGCTCGTGTTGCCGCAATTTCGTGACGACCGAGGTTCATGTTTCGTCGAATTCCCGAGAGCATGATGTGCACATACAGGCAGAAGTGCACTCCGCAGCTGCTGCCGTCTTGCTGCCTGTCTACATTGTCAGGGCAAGCGTATCGCCATCGATGCCACTGCAGGGAGGCTCTTGGCCTTGTCAGAACGATGAATTTTTGGAGAAGTGTCATTTCAGCCTTGGTGATAGAATATCCTGAGGAGTCGAAGCAGCCGATGATCTGTGTTGTGAAGTCTACAACTACCAGGGACCAGTGCATATTCCCGAAAGAGTTTACTGACAAGATTCAGACTGGACGTTGCAGCTCGGTGTGCCGCGCCGCAGCGTCACGCAAGGCAGTACTGATGTCGCAAGCCTTCAGCACTTGTAGGAACTGGGCAGCAAATATCGCCACTGATGCTCCCGTTCTTTCAACTTCTGTTCCCATGAAAGCTGCCAAAATATTATCATTTAGCCAGTTTGTGCCGGACAAAGATGCCATGCCACTATGTGACACGAATCCCAGATGCGTATTGGGTGGAGTCGTTGTTTGCTCAGCTGATAGATGTTCTTCCTGTGATAGATCTATTAGATTCTCCTCAGGTTGCGTCTCTGAGATATTTGCCTCCTGTTCTTGTTCTTCCGTCATTGACGCTCCTTCTGCTTCACATTCGACTTTTTCCTCAGGATGGTAGGATTTGTGTTGGAAATAGGTACTGTGAATGGTGGATCCGGATGAAGGTGCAGCATCGGAATCGTACTGCGGACTCTACCGACAAAAGATCTTGCATGCTGGTTGGTGGGGGTTTCTTGCTAAGGTAGGTTCGTTTGTTAGTCGCGGCTTGTCCTCTTTTGTTCCACCCTTCCTTCTCCAGTATTGTATTTGATGATACGGAAGTTCTTCTTTTCCACTGCTTTTTGCTGGCCATTTGGCGGTACGACATGGAGTCTTGTTTGATTCTACGCGCTGTATCTTTTAGAAGAACTCGGACAAAGTCACCCGGATGCATCCGACGCCGACCTCGCAGCACCTCTTTTTTCAGAACTCTCATGAAGCTCTCAACACAGGCATTAGAAGTCGTCTTCTTGCTCAGAAGCTGTGCCCACAGTGGGGCGAGTGGCATGATGGTTCCTAGCATATACCTCAACATACGCGGACAATAAAATGGGTTTGTGATAGTCTCTCCTTGCTTATCATCTTAGTTCAACTCGGATTCGACCTCCGCCCGGACGCGATCAAAGTGTCTTCCAAACTTTGTTTTCGTGCGATACGTTGACTTCACCCTGGAGCGCGTACGATGAGAATCATCTCGCGCGCTGTCATCTGGCGAGTCCTCATTACCAGCTGGGTAGCTCATATTGAGGTTGGTTGTCTGGTCGACAAGGCAAGCTTACAGATTACCCAAAGCAGTCGGTTGAGGGCCTGAAGAGATGTCGCCTGCTGGGCTTTTGCGAATATCCACATGTAACTTTGCCTTGTTTCTTTAGCGAGTTTCATATTTTTCATCTCTCTGGACAGCTGTTGACTCACATGTGCATAGCACAAGCTGAGAAGTGTTTCAGGTGGTTGACATTCTCCATGGATACTCTGCCAGCACTCGTCCCGTGTGCGTGGGTGCTTTCTGGTGTCGGTAGTCTGGATGTGTGGATGATGTCTGGTGTCGGCGTCCTGGGTGTTGTGATGTTGCCAGTGAGACTGAGTACCCAGGCTCGGAAGTTTGAATTTCTTCGGTACAGCGACCACAGTGATTTGGCTCGGCGAAGGGCTGACTTCCTCCGTCGCTGGCTCTTGCAGACTATAAGTCTTCTTGCTACACTCTTCCAGAACATCCAGCCATGGGGTTGACGAATACCGGCCGGATCAGGTTGGTCTATGGTGTATGTGATGGCCGATGACATCGCCTGTAAATGTCCCAGGAAATCCACGTTAGTGACTTGATTTGCATGATTGCTGCAGTACATAATGAGTTGCTTAGATAGAGTATAATTATATAATAAACTAATATGAAAAGCACAAACGGCTCTCAATTGCTTCGCTGAGAAAAAAAAAGAGTCCGGCATTGGTGTTGGCGGTGCTCTCGAGCGAAGTACTGGAAAGTAATTCGAATGATAAATGCTGTCACGAAAGTCTCGTGAGCAAAATGTTTGTTGATATCTTGAAATATCGTTCCGCAGCAGAAGCAGTGACCTCCGTCATGTGACCAACGTTTTGGTATCCACATTAAAACACACATTCGTGTACGTCCTAATTCGACAAGACTTGAATAATTAGCGATAAACATTTCTGACGATGGTATGTACTTAAGCTGAACGATTTTTTTATCCGCATCCATTGGCTCGCTAGAGGCGAAGACGGATCAGAACAAAACTAATCACTGTGTACCCTATGCATTCAACAGACCAGTCTGTCCTGTCATTGTGCACACTGCCGTGTCTGGAATTTTCACCTGACAACACACATTTTTCAACAGACAGCTCGTACTCAGAGCCCAACACCTTAACCACTCGGTCATCCCCGTCCCGATGCCTGGTTGTGTACAACATTTTGTAAGATATGTTATTCAGAAAATGGTAGGTTACACAATGGCACGGTGTATGTTGGTTTGTTCGCTTAGTCTGTGAGGCGATGAAGTGATCCAAGTTGCTATTTTAAGTTGTGTGTGTGTAAAATTTTGCCGTCAGGTGAATATTTTATGAACACATAGGTGCGGTGTGTGCTTGGCTATTTTCTCATCCTTTCTTTGATGACGGGTTCCGAGTTGCTATTTGAAGTTAGTAACGTCTTAACATCGGTAATATTGTGAATGGCGGTGCAAGCCATGTACAGTAGCTGGATTTGTGTGTAAAAGCTTTGGTCGTTGGGTGAATATTCCTCAAGTGGCAGGGTACACAGGGAGGCGCGGCGGAATATCCCTTGACAAGGGGGGCTGTAATTTCGGAAGCTAGGCAATGTTTTTCTGGTTTCTGACACACATCTCATTCATGCAATATCAACGATCGATATACGGGACTGGAAGAAGCCAAATCACATCATGTAATCAAATGCTGTCCTGCATCAAATGGCAAAGAGTGCCACCACGGTGGTGTTAGCAAGACGATCTCTCATCAGAGCATGAATCAAATACTGGCGACACTTGCCATCTTACGATGGAGAAATAGTAATAAAACCAACATATGGGAGCAAATTCCACGCATCCCACTACCATACGGTTGCCATAATTATCAAAATTATGACTGTCTTTGCTGGTTACGGAACACAGTGTTTTGCTGTGAGTGTTATCCGGCGCAGGACGCGGGAACGACTGTTGTTACCATTCCATCATTGTTGTTTCGAGTATAATGAAAAACGGCTGGCGAGAAAGCGCCGAAGATGCTGGTATCATATGGGACATTCATTGCATTTTATGAGATGCAATTTTGTTTTTTAGATCACGCAGTGTTCCAATCACAGTAGTTGCTAGATAACACTATGCTAATCATTTCGTCCCGCACGTAGGTGGGCAGGCAAGATCGTGTTTCTTTCTGCAGCGTCTTACAAAAATTGCCCAATGCAATTCAATGTAATGAAATTGCACAGACATGCGGACATTCATTCCAAAGGTGGTGTAGAGTGTGTTGTTAGATCAGGTCAGGCCACTGATACAGCTCAGGTCACTAACCTGAGACGAATTTTCGTGAATATGTCCTGGTTATATACGACTATATAATAGTATGTTTTAATCCAAATCATAGGGATGAGAAGTCGACGGCCTTGCTCAGACTATCGTCCTTGACCTCTGGAACTCAGCCTTAAATTTGTGTTGAAGTTACTGCCACCACTGTAATCAGCGAGCCGAAGACTATCTGTGTAAAAGGTTTCAAGCGAATCGCAGGACTGCGAGTGTTTAACGAATCTGAATCTCAGTAGCCCCTCCGTATCCGAATAAACGTAAACGAATCCGTATCTCGCAGTGGTAAACATGATGGAATATGATTTTTCTTTCTTGTTCGCGAGGTACGAGCCCCCGTCCCCTCCCCCTCTTGCTCGCACTACTTCCTCGAGCAAAGGGAGGCGCAGCGCTCCAGCACACCATTCGTCCAGCCGACAAAATGACAAAATGACTAGGTGTACGCTGGTCTGGTGAATGCATATGGTACGTTGTGATTACTTTTATGTTCCGTTTTCTCCTCTACCGAGAAAATTGTGCGGAAGTAATGAGTTGATCAACTGTGTATTCCCTCCTGGTAAATACTACGTTCAAGTGTGGTCGAATTCAGAGGTTAAACGGATGCATATTCGAATGCGAATAGAAACGCGTTGGTGACATCACGGACATATCAACATAACACTCACAGTACATCACGCCATCGTCTACTGTCATAAATACGTCAAACGACAACCACTTATCACATACCGGAACAAAAACCATCTCAACTTCAGCATCAAAACATTCCTCAATGGTAAACATCCAGCACTCCAATAGCACATTCCCAACTTCCTTTCCTCCACTGGCATGTACTCTAAGATATGGAGAGAAAAAAATCAGAAACCACCTAAATAGAAAAGAACAAGTCATCCATAACAGTTAGTTTTGGAAAGAAAAGAACACCGGTATAAAACAGTGAGTAACCCAAGCTAATCTATGGGAAAACTCAGGGGCACATATCGTTCATGTAGTTTATTCGTTACTATCATGATACGCATATACGTGCAGTTTACTGAAGGAACGCACGTCGTACGTTCGTGCGGACACCCTCCGGATAGCCCGGCCATGGTGACCCAATGATTCATCAAATAGCTCTCCATCAACATCCGTTGTCTGATAACATTGGCAGCACCAACAAAATGCTTTACTTTGCGTGTGACGAGTGAGGTGATGATAAACATGGATGATATCAAGTGTGATAATACGAAGACATAGGCAGGAATCTTGATGTATTAAGCCGCTTCGTGTCATGCAACACCCATATGAGTAGTGTTAACTAGAGTTGGTGCTTAACTGGTTAGCACGCGCAGCGGATAGGTGGATGAAATCCGCCCACACCTCCGGTTTTTCGTAAAGGGCACCGTGGAAATCTCCATGTCTGACCGCAGCTATCTAGTGCCCCACCACGGCTGGCTCCCCGTCAAAATCGCCAACCACAGTCGGACCACCCCCCGGTTCGCCCCGCTGACACAGCCGGCCGAGAGCAATCCGACTCCAGCCCGTCAGTCGAGCCGCGGCGAACAACAAGCCCCTGCGGATTAGCGTCAGCACCCGCGACCCGACACGCCGCCGGCCTGCGCTGCATCGCGACCGGCCGACAGCCACAAACGCACGCGCAGCGGTTCTGCTTACTCATGTCTGGTGTCGGGTGCCTGATGACTGATGGTCGTTAGTGTAGTGTCCGCGTCTCCGTTCGCCGAGCCGGCGTAGCAAACCTCTCTAGTATGTATAGATCACCGACGTCCGATTCTGCCATTGTTCGTGGGTAACTAACTCCCTGCTTCAAGCTATTGTGCATGCCTGGTAGCATTGTAACCATATACCCGGTGCAGTCCGCGTGCTGTTATGATGTGGGCTCATTTCATCTGCCGTTAGAGAGGGAGATGTTCAGCGGTCTGCTCCAGTGCAATGGTCTGTCACAATGGTTTGCCACCTGCCACCTGGCATAGGCTCGCCGCTAGCGGTTTATCCAATAAGATGCCGCGCCGTGCGAATATACAGAATACTTTGAATACGCACTGAGCCGAGTTCGTACCTTATCGTTGGCCCAGTCCACTGACATCTTCGGACATGTTCTTGACTTGGAATGGCCATCCTCATAGACTTCTTTGTTCTGTCAAGTGGAAACGGACAAATTATAATGAAGGCATGAGTGCAAATTATAGTTACTACAATAAACATTCTGTATACGAACGACCCAATTTGCAAACATCACACAACAAGCAACTTTTCTTCCTTTATCTCGACCTGCGCAGGAGAATAAGTTGAAATATTGAAGATTGAGTGCACGTTCGGTGTTTCAAAAGATCATACAAATGTATACGGGCTGCTTAAATCGAGTCTGAACGGCAATGCACGGAAGTAAACATGCATGATCTGCGTACTTTACCATGGCCGGGAGACCAGTTTCTTTAAGCCAGGCGAATATGCTGTTTTGTAGCCAACAAACGCTGGGACGGTTACCAGCGGTGCCGATTCTGCGAGCTTTGCATATGGGTGCAACTACTGGGGGAGGGGGCTGGTAGGAAATGTGCCTCAGAGTTTGTGAAAATTTGCTTTTGTTCCGGAAATATTGGACGCGAAATAGACATTTTCCACATTTTCCCATTAATAAATGGTTTGTCAAATTAGGTCCCAAAGACGCTGATTTTGTCTCCTAATTCTGATTCGCACCCTCCCCGAGCCTCTGCGATGTGGCTACAACCATGACTATCCACATGTTGCAGGCATACCATGCATCGACGATTCTATTTCGATGAGCTGGCTCTGAAAAACTCCAATGTGAAGCTATTGCTTTAACCCGCGCCGTCTCTCCGGTCAGATCCTCACATCCCGTATCGTGGGGGGTCTAAGCGTCGCACAAACACGAAAGAGATGTCATCTGAAAGCACTCGACGGGTAGTATCCGGATCCACCCCTTAAAAACAATTCCGCCCCAAAAGTGACGTCACCAGGGGGCTAAATTTTCACGACTTTGCACGACTTCCATTATGTTTTGGGCTCTGGGGAGTTAATTTTGGGATATATGAAAAAAACAAAATTTATTTGGAATGAGAAAAGAACAGCGAAATCAACCAGGACCATACAATTCTTTGGCCCCACCAAAATAAGAAATTTATTTTTTTGAAATTTCAGAATTTTGAGTTTTCAAGTTTCCTTTAAATTCCCTTTCCCAATCGCTAGAGCAGACCGAGAAACGTTGTTGGAAGTCAACTTGCCCTTATAAAAATGCTTACTTTAGCCAGAATCTTCTATTTGAACTGCAATTGGCAAATATGCAAAATCTATATGTAGTCAAAAACGAAAAAAGAGAAATTCCACTCGTACATTTTATTGCATCCCTAAAGACAAGCAAACGTTGAAAGTTTCATTAAAATATCTGTATCCGTTAAAGCGTGACGACTGGTTGAACTTTTTTGGAGGTGACCTCACATGACCTTGACTAACTCGTTGACCCTAGATGACCTACCTGACTTCAAAATTTGGAAACAGCATGCCAAATTGATGTGGAAAAAGGTATGTGAAATTTAGGTGCGCTGCCCCGCGCCGTTCGTCCACCATCCGCAAAAAACCTGAGGGGGCGGTTGAAGACCCCCCCCCCCACACGAGACGGGACAAGTTAATGTGCATGTTCTAGGAGGCGAGCACACCAGGTAGATTCTAACGCTACTGTTCGAACCAGACTCTTCGGAACGATATTCGGCTATTATTCACATTATGCTCAGGGAAAGTCCTGGAGACAGGCCAACCGTGTTAACGAACTAGCGCTTTTGAAATTAGTCCATAAGAAACTTAGCAATGATCTCATGGGGCCCATTTTCTCATTGGGACCCTTATAAGCCTCCTAGGCATCCCAGTCCAGACCTCTCTAGCATTCAGTGACCATTTTCGTTTCTATTATCTTTCGTCAGGGTTTCTCACCAGTTGTTTGGGACCATTCCCAGTCCTTGACAGACTTTCTAGCTTCATGGGCTTTCTAGCTCTGACTGCCCCCACTATTCCTAACATCGTTATCCTTAGGGACTCTTCTTAGATCTCAGGGGATTCTGTTAGCCCTCTAGGGCCCTCTCAAGCTGCAAGGGTCCGTCCTAGTGATCGACAGCTCTTGTTGGTTCAAGATAATTCTAGCTCCGAGGGTGGCTCTCAGTATTCCTCACCTCGATCGCCAGCCAACAGGTTTTTAAACCTCACAGTGGAAATTGTTCATCCATTAGGGGCCTCTTCCAATCTTCGAAGAATCTCAGGCCAGTCATCTCTGAATCAGGAGGGCTGCCCCTCCCTCTCCCCTTGGCTACGTCACTGTTCCAGGGCCCTTCACGTCGGCACAGTAGTACTTCGTGTCGGTCCAGGGCCCTTCATGTTGGCACAGGGGCCTTCATGTCTGCCCAGGGGCCCTTCACGCTGAATACTCCATCAGCCACGGATGTTATGGCTATATATCATACGGCCATCATTAGTGTTTCAGAACGGGACAATGCATTATTCAAAACGCGTATTTCAGTGTCAGCGATTGTAGAAGAGCTTCGCATAGGTACATTTATATCCTATGCAACTATCTCAACAGTGTCGGAGCAAACAAAACTTTGAAAAGAGTGCATTACCTCGTCACCAAGCGTCGAATCGTTCGCGTAGCGCTGCAGAATCGCACGCTTCATGTTTGGGGTACTGTGGCTTTCCTTCGTGCTGACCACTCCCTGGGAATAAGACAGCATACTCAATCTCACATGCGAAAAATCATTAGCCTGGTAGTGACATATCAACATCAAATTAGCAGACATACATTCACGTAAATGTATAATAATGTGATTTATTAACCGTATGTATTATGGCAAAACACTGATCCATTACTTTCAAAATATGACTGCATTTTCGGTGTGCCTTAAAGAGACTAAACTTAGTCACATCTGAAATTTGTAATGCACCAGCACGATTGAAAAGAACACCAATGTGAACACAACTACACAAATTATGCTTCCCGATTTGTCGTCGTTGGGTCACATTTTGCAGGGGTAATTCGCCCAGTTTTCAAGACCAATCTGCTACTTATTATGAAATAAAATGAGCGTGATTCACACACCTCCTTTAAAAATTGCTCGCGAATTAAAATAATGCCAACTGAAGCAGAATTCAGAAACAAAATGTGATCTAAACAGAACTCGTAACATTTCGACTACAATTGAAGATGCAAAATAACAGGAATAGCACCGGTAGGTGGTCAAACGGCACGTTCCTATCAACATGATAAATCAAGGCTGATGTTAAATATCCTCTGGAGCCTGTGATTGCCATACGACAAAAAAAACTACACAGGGACCTTATAATGCTTCAACAGAAAAAGAAGAAGAAAACGAACCACACAACGTAACCGTGTTTTCGGTGCGCCTTAGAGGTCCGATGCACATCATCAAATCAATGGTACCGACCCGACTCAACCAGATTCAACTAACTTGATTAGAACCCACCCGCACCAAATGAAACTCAATGTAGCACGTCATAACCTGCTGCAATCTTCAACACCCCAACACCCCTTTGAGCAACCAGTCTAACCTGGCTGATCCCAATCGACGGGAACCTAACTACTGATCCAAATTGCTACAACATCCATAACGCAACAAAAACCATATGTATAGCAACTTACATGCAAATAATTGGAGGGCAATGTTTCACTCATGCGAGTGAGTGTGATGTGAATAAACACTTCGTAATCAACTTCATTCGCTTTTAGAATGTACACATTAGCAAGTGAAAATTCTTCAGCTAATAAAAATGCTACCGAAATTCGCTAGACCGTATATATGTCGGGTACGAAAAGAAGGAAATCACTCATTCCTCGCGCAAATTCCAGTGTGCGGAAATACGTCATCTCAACCAGAGTCCCAGCCAGGTGAGGGGAGCACGTCACCAAAAAAGTACATCGAACTGGTTAGAAATTTGGTTATTTTCGCCAGAAAAACGAGCGACTTTGTGACGCGCGAAGCGCACTGAAAGCGTTCACGATAATTTGTTTATCCGGCCCTTTCGGAAAACCCTAGCTGCGCAACTGCACAACATCAAAAAGTTAATGATACGCTATCACAAATGATGCTAGGATTTACAGCACCGATAGCTATGTTGCGCTAAAATTATAAGTTACAATAATCTGGTGGTAATATTGGCATATTAACACTGGTGGTAATATTGGATATTAACATATGATGTATAATTAAATCAATGCAGTGTGATATACATGGAAGATTGATTTGGTGGCCAACCCCACCTACACAGCGAAACCCTGTACACACCTGGCGGCGAACTTAAGTATACCAATATAAGGAAATCAATCCATGGATATCAACGGCAAACAAAACATGGCCCCTACCGATAGCATATCGCACTCACCTTGTCGTGGAGTCTTGGCGTGCACTTCACCGCAGCAAAGACGTATGGCGCGCTTGATCTTTGTAGGCCCACGTTCCGGGCAGCAGTGCGAGTCTGGGCAGGGTGAGCATGAAGCACGGACATTTGCTGCCGAGAGGGTGCGTAACGCCGCCAAGCGGAATATTCAGGAAATAGGCACTCACAACACAGCGGAAGGGCAATTTTCGAGAATTAACTAATATTGTTGAGGGAGAATTAACTTCGAAAATACTATACTCATAAAGGTATATTTTATATGCTATTGATGTCAAATTCGCTGCTTCACTGCTTAATATTCATATCCCTAATGGAAAAATCCCATGGGATTGACCGATCAAATTGCATGGCATTGTTCTCAGGACATGAAACCTTCTCCATGAGACAATCGTTTGGGAATCCCATAAGCGCATTGAAATCAGCGCATTGAAGAGCATACAATAGCATATCTTAATCCAAATCGTAGGGGTCCGGGGTCAACGTCCTTGCTGAACAACGAGCGTCCTTGACCTCTGGAGGTCAAAGTTTTCAATGTGGTGCGAAATATCTGCCACTACTGTACTCAGCCAGCCGAGTACCATATGTATGCAAGGATTCATGAGAATCGCAGGGGTCCGGGTGTTTAACGAATCCGAATCTCAATGTAAATATGGTGGAGATACATTTGGCTCTGTAGGGCTTATTCTTCAATATGACGCAAAACGGTTTTCACCATTGAAATCAGCGCATTGAAGAGCATACAAGAGCACATTTTAGTCCAAATCGTAGGGGTCCGGGATCGACGTCCTTCCTGAACATCCAGCGTCCTTGACCTCCGGAGGTCAAAGTTTTCAATGTGATGCTAAATGACTGCCACTACTGTAATCAGCGAGCCTAGTATTATATGTATGCAAGGATTCATGATAATCGCAGGGGTCCGGGTGTTTAATGAATCTGAATCTCAATGTAAATAAGGTGGAAATACATTTGGCTCTTTAGGGCTTACTTTTTAATGTGACGCAAAACGGTTTTCACCATTGAAATCAGCGCATTAAAGAGCATACAATAGCACATCTTGGTCCAAATCGTAGGGGTCCGGGGTCAACGTCCTTGCTGAACATCCAGCGTCCTTGACCTCTGGAGGTCAAAGTTTCCAATGTGATGCGAAATGACTGCCACTACTGTAATCAGCGAGTCGAGTACTATATGTATGCAAGGATTCATGAGAATCACAGGGGTCCGGGTGTTGTACGAATCTGAATCCCAATGGTCCAATGTAAATATGGTGGAAATACATTTGGCTCTGTAGGGCTTATTTTTCAATGTGACACAAAACGGTTTCCACCATTGAAATCAGCGCATTGAAGAGCATACAAGAGCACATTTTAGACCAAATCGTATGGGTCCGGGGTGAACGTCCTTCCTGAACAACCAGCGTCCTTGACCTCTGGAGGTCAAAGTTTTCAATGTGATGCGAAATGACTGCCACTACTGTAATCAGCGAACCGAGTACTATATGTATGCAAGGATTCATGAGAATCGCAGGGGTCCGGGTGTTTAATGAATCTGAATCTCAACGGTCGAATGTAAATATGGTGGATATACATTTGGCTCTGTAGGGCTTATTTTTTAATGCGACGCAAAACGGTTTTCACAATCGAAATCAGCGCATTGAAGAACATACAATAGCACATCTTAGTCCACATCGTAGGGGTCCGGGGTCAACGTCCTTGCTGAACATTCAGCGTCCTTGACCTCTGGAGGTCAAAGTTTTCAATGTGATGCGATATGACTGCCACTACTGTAATCAGCGAACCGAGTTCTATATGTATGCAAGGATTCATGAGAATCACAGGGGTCCGGGTGTTGAACGAATCTGAATCCAATGTAAATATGGTGGAAATACATTTGGCTCTGGAGGGCATATTTTTAATGTGACGCAAAACGGTTTTCACCATTGAAATCAGCGCATTAAAGAGCATACAATAGCACATCTTGGTCCAAATCGTAGGGGTCCGGGGTCAACGTCCTTGCTGAACAACCAGCGTCCTTGACCTCTGGAGGTCAAAGTTTCCAATGTGATGCGAAATGACTGCCACTACTGTAATCAGCGAGTCGAGTACTATACGTATGCAAGTATTCATGAGAATCGCAGGGGTCCGGGTGTTTAACGAATCTGAATCTCAACGGTCGAATGTAAATATGGTGGATATACATTTGGCTCTGTAGGGCTTATTTTTCAATGTGACGCAAAACGGTTTTCACCATTGAAATTAGCGCATTGAAGAGCATACAAGAGCACATTTTAGGCCAAATCGTATGGGTCCGGGGTCAACGTCCTTCCTGAACAACCAGCGTCCTTGACCTCTGGAGGTCAAAGTTTTCAATGTGATGCGAAATGATTGCCACTACTGTAATCAGCGAACCGAGTACTATATGTATGCAAGTATTCATGAGAATCGAAGGGGTCCGGCTGTTGAACGAATCTGAATCTCAATGTAAATAAGGTGGAAATACATTTGGCTCTGTAGGGCTTATTTTTTAATGTGACGCAAAACGGTTTTAACCATTGAAATCAGCGCATTAAAGAGCATAGAATAGCACATCTTGGTCCAAATCGTAGGGGTCCGGGGTCAACGTCCTTGCTGAACAACCAGCGTCCTTGACCTCTGGAGGTCAAAGTTTCCAATGTGATGCGAAATGACTGCCACTGCTGTACTCAGCGAGTCGAGTACTATATGTATGCAAGGATTCATGAGAATCGCAGGGGTCCGATTCGACGATATCGAACTTCGATGACCACTGGAGGTCAAGGCTTTCAATGTGACGGTAAATGAATGGTACCACTGTGATGAGCATTATTTGCTCTATCAATGTGCAAGTTTTTGCAAAAATCGTAGGGGTCCGGTTGAATGACCTTGAAATTCGATTGCCTCTGGAGGTCAGACTTCTCAATGTGATGGAATATAAATGCTGCCGCTGTAATAAGCACACATAGTGATACATGTGTGCAATCTGTCGTCGAAATCGTGGGGGTCCGAGTTAACGACCTTGAAATAATTTGCCCTCTGGAAGTCAAAGTTCTTAATGTGATGGGAAGTAACTGGCACCGCTGTGATTAGTACTATTAGTACTACATGTGTACAAGGTTTTAGCGAAATCGTAGGGGTCCGGGTTCGAATGTAAATCCGAATGTGAATCCGAATATGAAGCTGTCTTGACAGACGTTCCGGAAACAAAACTCGCACAAAAGTGTCACTTGTGACTTGGAACACGTCCTGGCCTACTTCGACATTCGGTTCCGCGGAAACAGTCTAAAAGAGGGGGGGGGGAAAACCAAGTTAATGGTTTTCGGCAACCAACACCCACAACCCAAACTTCCCAACCTTCCGGTGAGTTTTGATGCCCTACATTTGTTCCCCTGCTCTGAATTTAAAAAAAAAAAAACCCCCCTAGCCCCCACCTCTCCCAACCGGCTCAGAGTTTCAAATAACTCGAAAAAGCTGTGGATCTTCCGTGCTCTCCTCGAACTAGCTACCCCCAGCCCTCCTCCCACCCTTCCTCAATTCCCTGTTACGCCCTCCTCCTTGTCCTCCCGAAGATCCGGGAACGGACATAGGACTCCCCAAATAGTACCGATATGTTTTATTTTTTTTATTTTTTAGCTATGGGGAAAATGGCATCTTTGGACGAACTGAATTGACCATGTTACGGATCTGTTAGAGCACCTTGGTTGGATGAGCTCGGATAACTTGGTCTCGTACCACATGCTGTGCCTGCTTCACAAGGTGAGCCATCTGCAGGAGTCGGCTTCGTTAGCAGATACTATTACCACAGCAGCCGAGCACCGTGACCGCCACACCCGTCAGGGAGGAGACCAGCACGACCCCAGATGGCAGCCGAAGATGGGCAGGCGCCGTGTTTGCTTCTCTCGAGGCCTTGCCCTGTATAACGAGCTGCTGCACGAGCTGATGCGACGTTCACCTGTTCAGTCGCCGCCTTAGGCGGCATTTGTGCGTGGGACTGGACTGACTGCTCTGATCCTACTTGCTGACTTCCAATCATACTTCCTAACTTCCGATCGTACTTGGTGACTTCTCATCGTACTTGCGGACTCTCTCCGTGCCGCTGGTATCAGTAATTGTAATGCTTTCATGTGCGCCTGTGACGGCCCTTATTTACTTATCACCTTTGTTTTGATGCTCAACAATCGGCTGTATTAGTCACGGGTCTATTGTGGATTGCCTGAATATGCGTCTTTGTCTTTGTCCAATCGCAATCAATTCCTCCTTGTTCGGCCGGAGGGGGGTTTGCACCCCGCCCCGATAACGTCCATTCTGTACTATCCAGAAAAACTTGGTTTTCACTAGGACGTCGCCACATCCTAGAACTGTCCCAGGATGTAGATAAATTGTGTCTTCCTGTTACGATTTTCCCTCCAGGCCAAGTCAAATGGGTTGAATTCCTGGCCGCGCGCGACCAATTGGCCTGTGCCGCCGGTATCAAGCTTCTGATCGGTAGCAGCATAGTTTTCGGGGAAATGTAAAGTAGATGGACGGCTCAGCTTCTTGTGGATTTTTCGGTGCTCTTGAGCCCCAAATTCAAGGTCAAGGTCGCCCGTAGAGGGCGTGGGAAAAGGTATGGTTTCATGCATATGAGCGCAATATTATCGTAACTTCCAACATCAAACATACAGACTTGGGACAATGAGGTGCCAACTATGGTGACCAAGACTTGGATCAAAAATTAAATAGTGACGATCGGTGACGTGTGCCACAAACTTCTGTGAGCTCCATGTGCCATTTATGGAGTTTGTGCATTGTTGTGATGAGAAAGGTCGCCGAACTGGGATTCAACGGCCGACAACACCCTGAATGTCAAATTCCTGCAAAATGGTCATCCTACCAGATTAGGTAACCGAGGGTACTAACCTGGAATGACGTGTTGTAGTTTGGATGTTATCTGGCTATATAAGTGCGTTGAGTTCGAATTCCGCGCCAAAAAGAACCATGGAGGTTCGGTTACCACAGACACAAGCCAATGTAAGCTACGTCAAGTCCTCAAGGACAATCACCTGTGACGACCGATGCCATATTCCTATAAGTTGACATTGCTTTGGATGAGGAACACCAACAAATTGGAATGCAGATCAGCATGTCATACCAGGTTACCTAGGTCATTGGCTTAGGATAGGGCCTTTTAGGATGAGGACTACTCGGGCTCGAAATGTCAAACAGAAACCAGAAGTAAGTTATTACCCTAACCTCAGCGAGTGGTCTCACTTCAGATCAATCAAAACATGACTTGTCCATCGATTATCCACCACTGCAAGATCTTTTGCTTGCTTTTAAAACTGGATTGATGACAGCTCTTGGGAAATTACACAAAAAACAACACTTCTCGGAGCCGATGACCTAACTTCGACCTCATTTGGCTCCGCGACCCGAAGTAACCGGACACAAATTTTGCTACCGAAAAATTCGCAGTTGACTTCTGAAAACATTTACAAAATGTAGGTCATTGACCAGCTGCTTAGCTCAGCTATTTAGGAGCTGTGCTGAGACAATGGAGGGTGATATATTGCTTTCCCCCTCTCGTTTAATTTGGATGCTATCAACCCATTTATTTATGTTGATATGAACTCAGTCCGGTCAATTCATTTGCACCAAGACTGTAACAGAATAGGATCAGGATGTAAATTGGGAAACGAATCAAGTTAAAATGGTCAGGCACCTAGCGCCTGCATTGACGGCACGACTTATAATTACCCTGACAACATTATGCAAAATGTCTGATCACGTTTGATTGTAAGAACTGGCTTGGCCATCCTTGAACCTCGATGAATTAATTTGTTCTCGTCTGGATATCCCATACATGAGCGTATAAACCGAGGGGCACCAAGGGCAGCACCACCCCTCTCCACAGGGGGACGAGTAGTCTAGTAAGTTGCTCGTCTCACAGTCGAAAGGTGGTGGGTTCGAGTCTCACCTGTCGCTACTCTTCGCCCGCGACCAATCGGCGTGAGATTGGCGACGCTACATGACTCAACGGTCGATGTGTCGTAAAACCAATAACCAATCAACCAACCCCTCCCCACAACTTTGGACGAGTTGAATACTAGCCCTATGATGTACTTAGCCCCTTATGTAAGTTGCATGAAAAGTTCGACTTCAAAATGCCCCACGAAAGTTGACTTAACAACTGACTTGACACTTAACAACTTTTGGACAGTTTCCGCGCCTCTGAGCTACTGGTATCGAAGCGAGCCTTACCATTATATGCTACTACCTACTATCCACCGAAGCAGTCGATGCGCCCCTAAGCCCAAATAACCAACTAACCTGTCATATATAAACATCCCTTGCAACAACTTTAGTCATGCCATTTACATGGGTAGTTTAACATCAACCGCATATGCGATTGCGGCTGACAAGTCTTAGCTCATACTTATTCATTATCCATGCTGGATTGCTATGCTTTTTCATCCAACATTTGTGCGTATATTGCAGATATTATTGAGCCGGGTAAGAGGAGCTCTCACGTCTCGACGAAAACCGTCAAACAACGACAGCTCTTAATAGAGATTTCCTCGAACAACCGCAACGCCACTGTGCATGTCAATGGAAGGCTGGTGAGTCTGTTGGAGGATTGGTGAGTCTGTTGGAGGATTGGTGAGTCTGTTGGAGGATTGGTGAGCCTGCTGGAAGGCTGATAAGTCTGCTGGAAGTTTGGTGAATTCGCTGAAACCTAACGTGCTCAACTTGGCGTATGCAAGATAACTCAGTCCCACCCTTCCCCGCTTCCAGCCGCACCGAATTATGATGGCCAGGGCCGAGATCTGATCCGGGTCCGAATAGGATCCAACATATTTTGATTTCAACAAATGTCAACTCAGTAGGATTTTCCGTCCAGGGCTGACTGGTGTGATGCTGTCAATATTTGGCAGCAGGTCAAGTCATTTACCCATTAGATCGTGCGCATGCGGTGGACGATCCTGACATAATTGTTGCTCGAGGGCGTACTCAGTACCATATCGAAGCCGAATATCATCTTCATCATCGTCATCCTCGGTCCAAGGACTGTTCATCAGCTGCATGACGAATTGAAGCGATTCGAGATAATCTTCATGGAATGCATTCGAGGCAATACATGTATTAGCCTTGATGCTCTCAACCGTGGTGGGCGCCATAGTATTCCGTGCTGAATCTCCGGGGGTCGAGGTAGCTCAGTTGGTAGAGCGTCGGACTGTTGATCGCAAGATTGTGGGTTCGAATCTCACAGCCGACGGAATTTACCAAGTCCACCCGCGACCACTCGCATGAGAGGTTGGCGACGCTATGTGACTTACAGGTTGAATGCGTCGTAAAAGAACCCAAGGTTCTTCTTCCGTGCTAAATCTGAGGGTATTGGGTATAAACATTAACGTGCAGTAACCTTCTGAAACGTAGCCAACACATTGTCCGTGGACTGCAGCAGCTTCCTTTCAGCAAGCTTTTGGTGGCCGCCTTTCGTACGTCGCTAGCTCAAGTAGCGCGACTGTTTGCGTGTCACGTGCTGCCGCCACTGCCGCTCCCGTGACGGCGCCGGTGACCTGGCCTTGACCGACGCCGTCGCGTGTGCCGCGCAGACGTGGTGGCACTCGGTCGACCCGCGAGACCACCCGAGCACCACCGACCCGACCAACGCGCAGGGTCGCGGCCTGTTCCTGGTGGTGGTGCACCCGATCACCGGGCGGCTGCAGGGGCAGGCCCTGCTCTCCGGCTGGATGTCGATGGACGCCGGCCACGCCATGCGACGGCTGGTGCGCGACTCGCGACAGCGCGACGTCCTGCTCTTCTTCACCGTGGTGAGTGGGTGTGGCCGACGGCCGGGGTAGTGTGGGTGTGGCCGGCAGCCGGGGCAGTGTGGGTGTGGCCGGCAGCCGGGGCAGTGTGGGTGTGGCCGACAGCCGGGGGGGTAGTGTGGGTGGCCGGCAGCCGGGGGTAGTGTGGGTGTGGCCGGCAGCCGGGGCAGTGTGGGCGTGGCCGGCAGCCGGGGCAGTGTGGGTGTGGCCGGCAGCCGGGGCAGTGTGGGTGTGACCGACAGTCGGGGCAGTGTGGGTGTGGCCGGCAGCCGGGGCAGTGTGGGTGTGGCCGGCAGCCGGGGCAGTGTGGGTGTGGCCGGCAGATGTGGCCGCAGCCGGGGTAGTGTGGGTGTGGCCGACAGCCGGGGCAGTGTGGGTGTGACCGGCAGCCGGGGCAGTGTGGGTGTGGCCGACAGTCGGGGCAGTGTGGGTGTGGCCGGCAGCCGGGGCAGTGTGGGTGTGACCGGCAGATGTGGCCGCAGCCGGGGTAGTGTGGGTGTGGCCGGCAGCCGGGGCAGTGTGGGTGTGGCCGGCAGCCGGGGCAGTGTGGGTGTGGCCGGCAGCCGGGGTAGTGTGGGTGTGGCCGGCAGCCGGGGTAGTGTGGGTGTGGCCGGCAGCCGGGGCAGTGTGGGCGTGGCCGGCAGCCGGGGCAGTGTGGGTGTGGCCGGCAGCCGGGGCAGTGTGGGTGTGACCGACAGTCGGGGCAGTGTGGGTGTGGCCGGCAGCCGGGGCAGTGTGGGTGTGGCCGGCAGCCGGGGCAGTGTGGGTGTGGCCGGCAGATGTGGCCGCAGCCGGGGTAGTGTGGGTGTGGCCGACAGCCGGGGCAGTGTGGGTGTGACCGGCAGCCGGGGCAGTGTGGGTGTGGCCGACAGTCGGGGCAGTGTGGGTGTGGCCGGCAGCCGGGGCAGTGTGGGTGTGACCGGCAGATGTGGCCGCAGCCGGGGTAGTGTGGGTGTGGCCGACAGCCGGGGCAGTGTGGGTGTGGCCGACAGCCGGGGCAGTGTGGGCGTGGCCGACAGGCGGGGGAGTGTGGGCGTGGCCGGCAGTCGGGGGCAGTGTGGGTGTGGCCTGCAGCCGGGGCAGTGTGGGTGTGGCCGGCAGCCGGGGCAGTGTGGGTGTGGCCGACAGCCGGGCCAGTGTGGGTGTGGCCGGCAGCCGGGGGTAGTGTGTGGGTGTGGCCGACAGCCGGGGTAGTGTGGGCGTGGCCGGCAGCCGGGGGAGTGTGGGTGTGGCCGGCAGCCGGGGCAGTGTGTGGTCCGACAGTCGGGGCAGTGTGGGCGTGGCCGGCAGCCGGGGCAGTGTGGGTGTGGCCGGCAGCCAGGGCAGTGTGGGCGTGGCCGGCAGGCGGGGCAGTGTGGGTGTGGCCGGCAGCCGGGGTAGTGTGGGTGTGGCCGGCAGCCGGGGCAGTGTGGGCCTGGCCGGCAGCCGGGGCAGTGTGGGTGTGGCCGGCAGCCGGGGGTAGTTGGGTGTGGCCGGCAGCCGGGGCAGTGTGGGCGTGGCCGGCAGCCGGGGCAGTGTGGGTGTGGCCGGCAGCCGGGGCAGTGTGGGTGTGACCGGCAGGTGTGGCCGGCAGCCGGGGGAGTGTGGGTGTGGCCGGCAGCCGGGGCAGTGTGGGCGTGGCCGGCAGCCGGGGCAGTGTGGGTGTGGCCGACAGCCGGGGCAGTGGGCGCGGGGGTGGGTGTGGCCGGCAGCCGGGGCAGTGTGGGTGTGACCGGCACGGTGGGTTTGCGGGGGTGTGGCCGGCAGCCGGGGAGTGTGGGTGTGGCCGACAGCCGGGGCAGTGTGGGTGTGGCCGACAGCCGGGGCAGTGTGGGTGTGGCCGACAGCCGGGGCAGTGTGGGTGTGGCCGACAGCCGGGGCAGTGTGGGTGTGGCCGGCAGCCGGGGCAGTGTGGGTGTGGCCGGCAGCCGGGGCAGTGTGGGTGTGACCGGCAGGTGTGGCCGGCAGCCGGGGCAGTGTGGGCATGGCCGGCAGTCGGGGCAGTGTGGGTGTGGCCGGCAGCCGGGGCAGTGTGGGTGTGGCCGGCAGCCGGGGCAGTGTGGGCGTGGCCGGCAGGTGTGGCCGGCAGTCGGGGCAGTGTGGGTGTGACCGGCAGGTGTGGCCGGCAGCCGGGGCAGTGTGGGCGTGGCCGGCAGCCGGGGCAGTGTGGGTGTGGCCGACAGCCGGGGCAGTGTGGGTGTGGCCGGCAGCCGGGGCAGTGTGGGTGTGGCCGGCAGCCGGGGCAGTGTGGGTGTGACCGGCAGGTGTGGCCGGCAGCCGGGGCAGTGTGGGCGTGGCCGGCAGTCGGGGCAGTGTGGGTGTGGCCGACAGCCGGGGCAGTGTGGGTGTGGCCGGCAGCCGGGGCAGTGTGGGCGTGGCCGGCAGCCGGGGAGTGTGGGTGTGACCGGCAGCCGGGCAGTGTGGGTGTGGCCGGCAGCCGGGGCAGTGTGGTGGGTGTGGCCGGCAGCCGGGGGGGAGTGTGGGTGTGGCCGGCAGCCGGGGCAGTGTGGGTGTGGCCGGCAGCCGGGGCAGTGTGGGTGTGTGGCCGGCAGCCGGGGCAGTGTGGGTGTGACCGGCAGGTGTGGCCGGCAGCCGGGGGAGTGTGGGTGTGGCCGACAGCCGGGGAGTGTGGGTGTGGCCGGCAGCCGGGGCAGTGTGGGCGTGGCCGGCAGCCGGGGAGTGTGGGTGTGGCCGGCAGCCGGGGGAGTGTGGGTGTGGCCGGCAGCCGGGGAGTGTGGGTGTGGCCGGCAGCCGGGGCAGTGTGGGTGTGGCCGGCAGCCGGGGCAGTGTGGGTGTGGCCGGCAGCCGGGGCAGTGTGGGTGTGGCCGGCAGCCGGGGAGTGTGGGTGTGGCCGGCAGCCGGGGCAGTGGGTGTGGCCGGCAGCCGGGGAGTGTGGGTGTGGCCGGCAGCCGGGGGAGTGTGGGTGTGGCCGGCAGCCGGGGCAGTGTGGGTGTGGCCGGCAGCCGGGGGAGTGTGGGTGTGGCCGACAGCCGGGGCAGTGTGGGTGTGGCCGGCAGCCGGGGCAGTGTGGGCGTGGCCGGCAGCCGGGGAGTGTGGGTGTGGCCGCAGTCGGGGCAGTGTGGGTGTGGCCGGCAGCCGGGGCAGTGTGGGTGTGGCCGGCAGCCGGGGCAGTGTGGGTGTGGCCGGCAGCCGGGGCAGTGTGGGCGTGGCCGGCAGCCGGGGGAGTGTGGGTGTGGCCGACAGCCGGGGCAGTGTGGGTGTGGCCGGCAGCCGGGGCAGTGTGGGTGTGGCCGGCAGCCGGGGCAGTGTGGGTGTGGCCGGCAGCCGGGGCAGTGTGGGCGTGGCCGGCAGCCGGGGGAGTGTGGGTGTGGCCGCAGTCGGGGCAGTGTGGGTGTGGCCGGCAGCCGGGGCAGTGTGGGTGTGGCCGGCAGCCGGGGCAGTGTGGGTGTGGCCGGCAGCCGGGGCAGTGTGGGTGTGGCCGGCAGCCGGGGCAGTGTGGGCGTGGCCGGCAGCCGGGGGAGTGTGGGTGTGGCCGACAGCCGGGGCAGTGTGGGTGTGGCCGGCAGCCGGGGCAGTGTGGGTGTGGCCGGCAGCCGGGGCAGTGTGGGTGTGACCGGCAGTGTGGCCCGGCAGCCGGGGCAGTGTGGGTGTGGCCGGCAGCCAGGGGCAGTGTGGGTGTGACCGGCAGTGTGGCCCGGCAGCCGGGGCAGTGTGGGTGTGACCGGCAGTGTGGCCCGGCAGCCGGGGCAGTGTGGGTGTGACCGGCAGTGTGGCCCGGCAGCCGGGGCAGTGTGGGTGTGACCGGCAGTGTGGCCCGGCAGCCGGGGCAGTGTGGGTGTGGCCGGCAGCCGGGGCAGTGTGGGTGTGACCGGCAGTGTGGCCCGGCAGCCGGGGCAGTGTGGGTGTGACCGGCAGTGTGGCCCGGCAGCCGGGGCAGTGTGGGTGTGGCCGGCAGCCGGGGCAGTGTGGGTGTGACCGGCAGTGTGGCCCGGCAGCCGGGGCAGTGTGGGTGTGACCGGCAGTGTGGCCCGGCAGCCGGGGCAGTGTGGGTGTGACCGGTGCCGATCACTTGACATAGTCGGTCCTTGGTTATCCGTCCCCGCACTGGCAATCTCCCAGTTGGCTGACATTAACGCCGGTGTGCTTTGTTCTGAAGGGACGTTTCGGTGTTGTGAATTGTGCAAACGATGGCTCGAGGCCCACCGTGTTGTACTTTGGCCTCAGGAACTCCCCTTTCCTAGGATCCGGTTGCGGCGGTCCGACAAGCAGCTTGATCGGCGCTATGTGATCAGCTTGATCGATGCACCCTACAGCCCAAATAACTAACCAACTAACTGACAAGCAGTGGACACATGGGCAGGTGTCGTCGACCGGGGGGCTTGCCAATCGGGTGTATGACCTGTGCTGATCCGAAGCAGAACTGCGCACTTCTCCGATGGATACTTTTGCATCTCTGACTGGCTTCATGGGGCACCTGACGCTCAACAGACCTGCGACTGTGTCCGGTTGTTCTGGACTGTACTGCTGCGAAATCGTCGCCGCGCTGCCGGATCGGAAGCTGCTCAGATGTGCGATGTCGTGAGCCGGACCCGCCTGGCCGGCAGGGCGAGATCGGACCGGCCCTCGCGAGGAGCCCGGAGGCGGTGGCGTTCATAGACCGCATGGGCGCCAGCTACTTCCGGCAGCGGCACGAGGCCGACATGTACGCCCTGGCGCGTGTCAACGGCGGCGCCGTGCTCGCCGAGACTTACGTGCAGAATCCTGTGCTCATCTTGCACTTATCGAACCAACACAAGAAACCGCTGCTGTTCGCGCTCACTGTTCCCGTGCCAGCCATCCAAGGTCAGACCCACGTCAAGGGAGTGTCAGGATCAGGTCGCGACCGCCGACCCCACCTGATAGCTGCAATGTGTGCATCAGTATATGTAGCTGTGTGCACGTGCGATGTAACGTAGCTAGACCAATCAAGGTGCCTGGACTACCAAGTCAACTATGCTGCACCGCCAGCCACAGTGTGGCCGACCACGATCGGGGTCACATAATCATTAGGTGGTTGGCTAGCTCAACAGCCTACTGATCAGTCATGTTCTTCACTAACAGGAGAGGGGCAGTTCCTGTCCCTGGCAAATATTTTGCATAGGGAAGAAGCACTTGGGCCAAGGCTACAAAATTTGGAGTTCCTACGTGTTCCTACATGACCTATATATGGTGCATCAATATGTTGGTGTCAGTCTCGTTGGCGATCGTGATATTTGCGTCGTCGAATATCACCGACCTTGGGCAATTTATGTGAGCTAACCTTCAAATTGACTTCAACTTGAACGGACCTCTGTGGGCGAAGTCAGGTTAGTTGAGCTGTCAATAGGTGCTATATTGGTTTCCTAGTCTAAATACGGGGACATTGCTAATACACAACATGGGAGGGCAATATGTCGGTGATATGCCACGTCTGCCGTAATCCCGGTTTGTGTCCGAGCCGGGTGTTTTTATTTTTCAATGATCCAAGAGAACCGCTTGGATCATTAAAAAATATCCACCGAACTTCTATGCTGCCAATGGAGAGGTTCCGAAAGACACATGTGTGAAACTGCCTTTGATTGCGCACGATTAGACCATCCATTCCTTGTACGAAACATTAGACAGCATTTTGGTTGACACCATGAAATCAGTCTACCCGGCTCCTTGTGATGGCTCATTACAAACGTTGCTTCAATGTGTTGGTGGTAGATGTTGGTAGGTGTTGGTAGATTGGCACAAGACTGTTTTGTAAGTCAAGAAGAAATAGAATACATTCACTTAGGATTTATACTTGGTATGAATGCGAAACGAAAATTTTATGTCGTTCTTCTGTTTAATGTCACTTGCGTCTGCACGTCTTCATGTAGGGAAGTTTTGCTCCCCCAGAGCCTTGTCAGACATTTTCGCAACATGTCGGCTACACTTCCATTTGGCATGTGAATAGACTATAGGACATCGACATTTGCGATTTTTAGAACCCCGGGTATAATTTCAAAAACTCTCCATCTCAGAGCTCTGATTCCAACTCGTCTCTTGACGGCACCACAAAATCCAGCAACATATGCGCATTTAATTAGCAATTAAATAGCGATAGATATTCCAGTTTCCAATAGTGCAGCGTGGTAGACAAATTAGTGAATCAACCTTAGTTAACGCAGATAACTTCGTTTGGCACAGAGAGGTTCAATATCTGCATGCATACTTCAACAGGCCATATCACACATGTACGCATCGAAGTTTTCACACATCTCGGCCTGACACATCACCTCAATCTCTTGTTAACAGCGTTCACATACCATCTCTAACTTGCACACAGACCGGTCTCCAAACATACTAACTCTCATCTCACAAGATTACCTCTTAACAGTCACAGCGATTTCAGACAGTCAGTCTCAGACATACCTCAAATGGTTAGCCCGGGCGGCTGGCCACCGGCCAGTCACCCTGCAGCGACTGTTCGGGCGCAAGCCCCGGAGTCCAGTCAGTAAGAGAGAGTGAGCTCCATCTCGCTCGATGCCTATATAACCTCAGGGCCACCGCCCTTGGCCCCATGCCAGGGCCACATCATCGTCACGCAGCTCTGAACTATCGAGAACAATGCCGTTCCCGAAGCACTGCACCAGCGGGTCGCACTGTCTATCTCAGAGACATTCCGCCAGCTCAGACATCTCTGAGCCTCGGCCGCCCCGCGATAATCAAGCTGACTCCGCGTGCGCCATGTCCGGTGTCACAGCGCCGGCCGTTCCGCTTCCGTCAGACATGCTGCATCGCGCTGCACACAGGCAGCCGGAAATTCTGGGCGCTACAGCCCAACTGTCACATGTCATATGCACATGAACATTCATTCAGCTGTCGTTCATTCAACGTCCCTATTACATTCATAACCATAGACGTACATTCAAGGCACACCTGCAGTGATACATATAGGCAAAACACACGTGACATCATACATTCCTGTCCTACACCTGGCAACACAGGCATTGACCGCATGGTATGACGTCTGTCATACCGATGTCATCCCATATACACTTGCACTGCACTCTGTACACACTTACTATTTCAGGTTCACACTTCACCCTTCAGAACACACAACATCCACTTCTGACATTACACAGACACCTGCATTTGAGACACCGTATCACAATCATACTACTGTGATCTCGCTGTCATTCCATTCAGCCATACTCACGCACGTGTTCAGTTAGACAACTGTCATATTACCCATCTACTTGCACACATGTTACATGCTGTCACGTACACGTATACAGATACACATTTTCCCAGAGGGTTCCCAGAATAAGCTGTCATATCACTTTACATCCATGACGGTCACATCCAATGTCAGACACTGACAGGTCAGCATCCGTCAGACAGCGGGGCCGGCGGCGCCAGGGAGTCAGCTGTGCAACAGGACCGGAGTGGAGGAGTCACAATAGCCACTGGCCTCGACAGCCCGGCTGGCGGCGACTGCCGACTAAGCGAGTACCGGTCGGTGCCGGTACCGATTATTCCTGTCGCGGTACCTGCCGTTACATGAACGGAGGGATAGTAGAGGTTACATTTATGTGTATCAAGTGTCTCCCGCAGGAAGATTTGCTACATTCATATGTTTTTACCATTTTCTCTCGTTTGGAGGTTGAACTGAAC
>JAOTOL010001405.1:620000-812500 GCA_034440575.1 Imbricaverruca yamaguchii
GGCTCTGAAAATGGCGTCAACATGATCGCCAACTGGCGATGTGGAGCAGCGCCGAAGTGCACGGCACTTGATCAGGACCGACCTCGATGTCTGATCGGGTCACGAGCCCCCGCCAACGCTAGCAGTCCGGTAATTAGGGCACGGTCCATGACGTCACCTAGGTGTGAACCTCACCTCTCCCACTGGCCTTATCTACTCCACATTGCGGGTCAGAGCCTTGAGCGTGCCGACTGAGCAGGTGGTGGTCGGAAATCCCCCAAAACTCATCAACATGTACTTAATATAACAACGTATAGCATACACTAACAACGTACAGCAACAACATATACTAATATAATAACACATAGCACTTGTGGGAGCGAATTCGCCATCTTGACTGGATGCTCGAATGTCGTTATCTGGAGTTTATGGGCACATCGACCGAGTGGGTCTTGTAGCTCGTGCGTAGCTTGTCGCCATCAAGTGCAAATGTCACACGCTATTCCCTCGTGCAAACTATCGAACAAGGTGCATTGGTGTTGCTAGTTTAGCAAGGGTCAAGCATCGCAGCGCGAAGAGGAGGTGTATTTCCTGTTTGATGTGTTATACACTGTGAGTTAGCGGCAATAGACGAAGAAAGGCACAATTGGATGTGTTTGCCGCTTCTTGAATCAAAATTAGATTAGATCAAGATTTGCGGGTGTTTCTCTTTCCAGTAATAAACGGCACAACCCAGGGGTGTGTTTGCTATCCCTTTGAAGGGCGCTGCCCCCTCATTGTTGGCTATGCCCCCCCGATAATTTGAACTTTTACATGGGACTGTATAAAGTATGCCCGACTCCTCCCATCTATTTGGACTTTCCCAATGTTTTAATGTATTTTTCCCCAACCCCCAACCCCCAGGAAAGTGAAAAGAAGGAAAAGAAATCAACACACATGGCACGATCCCAAAGGTGTGCTTAGTATATTCATGGGGAGGGAGAAAGAGCAATTGAAAAGGAAAATAGAAAGTTAGTCGTCGAGTGTGAGTTGTTGACAATGTGTCAGTTGGTCCCCATGTGTGAGCTGGTCACCAGGTGTGAGTTGGTCACCAGGTGTGTATTGTTCACCAGGTGTGAGTTGGTCACCAGGAGTGAGCTGGTCACCGGGTGTGAGTTGGTCATCAGGTGTGAGTTGGTCATCCGGTGTAAATTGTTCAACAGGTGTGAGGTGGTCACAAAGTGTCAGTTGGTCATCGGGTGTGATTTGGTCACTATGTGTAAATTGTTCACAAGGCCTCAATTAGTCGCCAGGTGTGAGTTGGTCATCAGGTGCGAGTTGGTCATCAGGTGCGAGTTTGTCACCAGCCGTGAGCTGGTCACGATACGTGATCGACAGCACCTGGTGTTAATTATTCAGCGGGCGCGAGTCTCGGGCAATGGATTGGCATCTGGGCACTAACTGGCCACCGGTGCTGGACTAGTTTCCTAGTGGCCCGACACCGCTATTCATGCCAGGTCGTTGGCCCTTCTCCACAGCTGTGCGGCCTGCCGTGAACAAGGGGCGGAAGTCGCGGAACCTGTCCGAACAGTAGGGGAGTAATGGCAAGGGGCGGGGCGCAGCTGAGCCAGTTACGACTTCAACAGATGGCCTGCTCATCTGTGCAGATGCATATAGAACAACGGTTTCGAAAAGCGTTTCCACCTTTAACCCTGAGCTTGTTCCCACGCCTCTGGTCGGTAATGATGGACCAGCAAGACGGATGCTTTGAATGGCGTGTGTTGGGCACTCTCTGTCTGTCTCTCTCTCTCTCTCTCTCTCTCTCTCTCTCTCTCTCTCTCTCTCTCTCTCTCTCTCTCTCTCTCTCTCTCTCTCTCTCTCTCTTCTCTCTCTCTCTCTCTCTCTCTCTCTCTCTCTCTCTCTCTCTCTCTCTCTCTCTCTCTCTCTCTCTCTCTCTCTCTCTCTCAATTGCGCATGCGGGGCTCTCTCTCCCCCTTCTAGTGCCGAGACATAATGGCATCGTTTAGTTGCAGTGTTAGAGCCGACGCAGGTTACCAGGTGCTACACAGGCGTCAGCTTCAGTAGCAAGACTGGACTTCTAGGGTGGGACTTGAAGAGTGGTGGGACTCAGCTTACTCGTATATCCATGCGAAGGCTGAAGGTGGGAGGTGAATCTCCTGGGATTCAGTCTGATGGAATTTTTGGTATGGTGGTCTTACCAATCATTGATTTTGGAGTTCTTTGGGTTTAAATAACGACATAATTTGAATTTTGTTAGGTGTCCTGAGCCTCAATTAGATGCCTGAGTCGAGTTTCGGATCTGCCACAGCAGCCTGACGAGAGAGAAAGAAAAAGAGCGAGAGTGAAAGAGAGAAAGAAAGAAGGAGAGAAAGAGGGAATAAGAAAAAAAGATAAAGAGAGAAAGAGATAAAGGGGAAAGAGAAAGAGAGAAAGAGAAAAAGAGAGAAAGTGAGAAAGAGAGAAAGAGAAAGAGAGAAAGAGAGAAAGAGAGAAAGAGAGAAAGAGAGAAAGAGAGAGAGATAAAGAGAGAAAAAGAGAAAAAGAAGAAAGAGACAGAGACGAAGAGAGAAAGAGAGAAAAAGAGATAAAGAGGGAGAGAGAGAGAGAGAGGGATAGACAGAAAGAAGGAAAGGGAGAAAGAGAGATTCGACACTTGTATAAGCCACACCTGTCTGTGGATACCCACTGCTTACACCATTATTCCGACATGTGCTCCATTTCACTGAGGCTTTCTACAAAAAAAACTATTATGTCCTGTTCTGGCTACCATGGAGACTTGCGTATCATGTACTCCTTGTTATTGGTGCCGCAAACTGCCCTAGTAATCACCTCTTGATAGTTGTGGCCACGTATGCATAGAGTATCTTACAGAAGTTTCAGATTCTCATTATTCGAGCAGACCCACACAAAACTGGTGTCTCTTGCTCCAGCAAGACCACAGTGAGGCTGCCACAGTAATGAGACGTAAAAGAACCCGATTTTGTATTATTTCCATCGCTCTTAAGCAGATAATTCCTCTCTCTCGCAGTTTGCGCACCATCAATAATTGGTGAGCACTTACTCTCCATCCGGTACGAGCGACACCTAAAGACATTCCTTCCGACCTGGGCGTGGCCTGAACACTTCAACTGACTCGCAAAACGTTCTGACGCTGTCTTTTTCTTCCTTACTTTCTTCCTTGCTTCCTTCCTTCCTTCCTTACGATGTTTCTCATACTTATTCTTCGAGCAGATGGAAGGGAAACCCCTCGTTTCTGAGTTGCCTGCTAAGTAAGACTGAAAGTCTAGTCTTGTCGATGCGGCTGAAAGTCTAGTCTTCACCACCGAAAGCCTTTATATATCGAAAGCGGCGAAACATTGGCAGCGGCAACAACTGCTAAATCCTCTTCTGGAGCTGATGGTGACGTCAGCCTTAGTTAGTTAGTTATTAGGGCTTTAGGGCGCATCGACTACATTGGTCATGTAGCGCCCATAGCCGACTGTTCTTGATTATTAACGACTTGATCATGTACTGCCTTCCGCGGATGATGATGGCAAGCTGTAGTGATTTTGCTCAACTATTTGAGGCTTGGCTCGACGCCCTACCAGCGGAGCATCTCAACGCAGCTAAGTCATGTTCGCTAATCTGCCTGCCTACCTCCGGTACGAAGAAGCCGTTCATCCTTGTCAGCGTTCAGTGGATCACGTCAATACAGTGCTGGCAATCGCAGCATATCGATTGGACTGTCCAGGATCCTGTCGCCACCGAACTCTCACGGACACTCTCCGTCTGTGAATGACAGCTTCCGCCCTCCGAGCTCCTTTCACCCTGTGTCCGCCAACTGCGTTTTAGCGCTTTTACTGTCCCCGAGGCCGTAATGCTGCCGATGACTTGGACGTTCATTGCTGGGTTCGCCTGCTGGGCGCCGAGTCCGCTCTTCGAAAACAAGATTTATCGGCCCTCCACTGGATTGTTCCCCAGCACCTTGAGTCAAATTTCACTAGCATGCTGCAATAATGACTGCTTGCATATTTTATGAACGCTTTCTACCATATGCGATTATAATTCCGTCGCAGGATGCTCTTGCTGAGATCTGTCTGCATGGAATATCCAACATCCTTTGAACTTGGTCAACATGATGATTATCATCATGATAGACATGGAAGAGTATTTATGACCTTGCGCCTATAACACATCTAACATATTACAGCTGTTTCAGATGTCCTAATCCGTTTGAAGTCGTCATTGTATGCTGTATTCCAGCCACTCCAGGACGCCAACGCTCCGTTCGGACGATTTCCTTCGAAGTATAACCAATTTAAGGTAAAATGCATAGGATAGGACATAAAATAGTGGTAATTTCTTGGATTAACATTACAATTGACATCATCGATATTATTGAATGTCTGATTCTGAATAACTGACCACATCCATGACCGCCTCAAATATGACCGCAAAACTCGGTCGCCAGGTCAAATCTTAAAACCAGAAATAGAAATAATGCGAATTACGGAAAACTGTCCTAGCTCGACCGAATTACAAACACTAGTTTTAAAATATGATCTTGGTTAGTGAAATAATGAAAGTTGATTGGCAGAAGCTTTCCCAAATGGTGGACAATTATATAAAACTCAGATCGGTCTAGTTTAGCACAAAAACACGCTATTCGGTTGAAGTTGAACATAGACAATATCCGACCCTTCCGCCATAGATTATTCCTCGAACCAAAGTGGATCGGAAAATCTGGAACTACGATTTTAATTTAGAGTGTGACTAATCGATTTGCCAACGACTTTCAGGATAAAAGCCCTGAATGGGAAGCAATAGCATTCAGCCGGACCACGACCGCGGAGATTGGGGACGCTGGCAGACAGACAGACAGACAGACAGACAGACAGACAGACAGACAGACAGACAGACAGACAGACAGACAGACAGACAGACAGACAGACAGACAGACAGACAGACAGACAGACAGACAGACAGACAGACAGACAGACAGACAGACAGACAGACAGACAGACAGACAGACAGACAGACAGACAGACAGACAGACAGACAGACAGGCAGACAGACAGACAAACAGACAGACAGACCGACACTCGGAAAACCGACAAACGAGCAGACTGCCAGAAAGACACTCGGAAAAACGGACAAACGAGGAGACTGCCAGACAGCAACATACCGATCGACCGACAGACAGCCCTTTAGGCTGACAGACAAACCGACAGATAATCCAACAGACACACGGACGTACAAACGCACAGACACACAGACGGGCACGCACGTGGTCCGACACGTGGGAGGACACCGTCCGGTAAGCCGTGCGGCGACAACCCTGCCGGCGTCCCGGTCGGCCGCGTCCCCACCTTGTGAAGGCCGCCGAGACTACGTCCAATAAACGTCGACCTTGGCGGTCGCGTCGAGAACGGCCCCGGCCGGCCGGCGCGTGACGTAGCCGCCGGCGGGGGGGCGATTACCGCGACGGCCGTGAATTTACCGCACCGGTGTAATTTGGGCATGCGACACGCGTGCCTGGAGTGGAGGCATTTCGCCGCCACGTACGCCCTCAGTGATTCAGGCAGCTGGATGGCCTCCTTGTTCGACGCTGACACGGAGTATGGATCTACCGGGGAGGGAAATTTCGCGGCAGAGGCGTAGGACAAGGGCACTGCGGCCCCTGACCCCCACCACCACCACCACCACCACCACCAACACCACCACCAACACCAAAGGGGCACTTTGCAGGCAGCTGCACGACTCTAGGTAGGTCATTTTTCTTTGCGAAACGCGGTACGTATCCTTGGAGTAAAATACTTCAAAGCAGTTTTATAAGCCCGAAGTTCTGTACCGAAATTGATGGCATAACTTTCAACAAACGGTTTCACGCACGATTATCACCGTAAGGGCGTCATGTATGTTGTACTCGCATGGCTTCTTTCTTTTATTTCTTCTGTTTATGCGGCCTCCCGGACATTTTCGGCAATGTTTGTGCAGGAGACTCGTCCCAGAGTAAGCGACGCGCCACAGGGTAAGGGACGCGCTGCAGGGTAAGGGACGCGTCGCAGTGCAAGGGCACGCGCTGCAGGATAAGGGACGCGCTACAGGGTAAGAGACGCGCTGCAGAGTGAGGGACGCGTCGCAGTGTAAGGGACGCGCCACAGGGCAAGGGACGCGCTACAGGATAAGGGACGCGCTGCAGGATAAGGGACGCGCTGCAGGATAAGGGACGCGCCGCAGGATAAGGGACGCGCCGCAGGATAAGGGACGCGCTCCAGGATAAGGGACGCGCCGGAGGATAAGGGACGCGCCCGCAGTGTGAGGGACGCGCTGCAGGATAAGGGCGCGCTGCAGGATAAGGGACGCGCTCCAGGATAAGGGACGCGCCGCAGGATAAGGGACGCGCTGCAGGATAAGGGACGCGCTGCAGGATAAGGGACGCGCCGCAGGATAAGGGACGCGCTCCAGGATAAGGGACGCGCCGGAGGATAAGGGACGCGCCCGCAGTGTAATGGACGCACTGCAGGATAAGGGACGCGCCGCAGGATAAGGGACGCGCCCGCAGTGTAAGGGACACGCTGCAGGATAAGGGACGCGCCGCAGGATAAGGGACGCGCTACAGGGCAAGGGACGCGCCGCAGGATAAGGGACGCGCCGCAGTGTAAGGGACGCACCGCAGGATAAGGGACGCGCTCCAGGATAAGGGACGCGCCGCAGGATAAGGGACGCTCCGCAGGCCGCGTTGCGAGCGGTGGCTAAGCACGCAGGCCCAGTGAATGCATGCGTCAGGCAAGACACCCGTTTTTGGCCCTTCGCCAAGATCGGCTGACTCACGCAAGTCCTGGGTGTTGTCAAGCAACCCTGGCGTGGTATGCGCAAGTTGAGCAGAGGAAGTCAGTCGGTGAGGCCCCACATTCGACCGTTGCAACATTCCAATACAGATGAGGCCACCGCAGGACAGTTAAGGCTGGAGCGAGAGTCGAGAGACGGAATTTGCATGTGTACGATTTCTACCTGTCGGATGCCAATGAAGGGACCTGACTGCTTTGATTGGCAGCTGTCGCAAAGTCCTGCTAGCTGCAAAAACAAAGTAGACCGAGCGTCTTGCTGTGGTCTTTGACGTTTCATGTTTGCCTTTGTTTATTGCCATCGGTAGAAGATGCGGGGATGGTGGATAATGGCAGGTGGTCCTCATCTTCAAGATGTGCATTGATGTTGCCTGGGTATGCGCAAAAGTGTATTATTGTGGACGGATTAGGCATGTGTTTTAGAGAAACTCCATCCGAAACTGGGTTGATTTTCGACGTTGGTTTTGGAGAGTCTCGAAGAAAAACTTGGTTGGGCGGAAACTGCAAGCTGAAACTGAACTGTCCGAGCCAGGGGTCGGAAGGGACAGGATGAGTTGGGAATGAAACATTTGACTGTTGTGAAGAACAGGGTGGGAGTATGGTTCTGGGGAGTAGTACATCCAATTCGACCCTTTGGTATATTTTGCCGCAAGTATGCATAGGTCAGCTAGTAAAAGTGAATTATGCTTTAGCATGGTCAGACAGCAAGACAAGAATGTGTCAGGTGCGAATGAGATTTTTGGGCTGCCGAAATTACCAAACAGGACAGCAAAATGCTTCATTTTGGAAGCTTGCTTTCCAACAATCCTATTGCAGTTCCTTGTTCTAGTTGTCCCGTGCCTTAATTGTTTCAAAGATGGGCTCTGAATTACTCTCACTTGCCCAGAACACTCCAGATTCTGTCTGAAGGCAAAAGAACAGCTTGCCAAACAACATCGCATCAAAATCTACCGCACTTTGCAGGTTGGCACCAGCATGGGAGGCAGTCTGCAAATTGTAGCACAATTCAACTATATCTAGTTGGTATGGTGAAAGCCTGCAGGTGCTTTCTTTGCTGCTGAGGTGCAATGTGGTGTGCTGTACTGTTGTACGGCGAGGTGCTGTCTGGCTTAGCACTTTCGGAAGGAAAATACCAAAAGAAAATAATAAAGGGAACACCTACAAATGAACAAATAACCACCTAACATCGTGCTCTCTTCAATTCATCTGTCATACTTTACAGGCTGGCTATTGGCATGGAATAGCGTACGAAAATCAGTTCTGTGTTAAGATGTCAAAGTGCTACATTATCCTCCAAAACGTAGTTTCCGAGTGGAATTGTCTTGTTAAGTCTGTCAAAAAAAATACGTTATCCATGGTATGCTTAGAGCAAGCAGGCAACTTGTACTTCCTTAACCAGCTTTTTAATTTTAAATTGCATTCAAGAGCGAAAAACGATAGACGCGTGATGATGTGAAATGAGTAGAAAATTGTTTCATTTGAGGTCTCATCTCTCACACAGAGCAGAATGTATTCGAGCACTGGCGTGTGACAGCCGGAAGCAAAGCAGAGAAAGTTGCAATTGTCTTAGAGGGCTGTACGTCGAACGGAAATTCACCATTAAGTGTCAGACGACTGTGTTTAATTTCCGAATTTTAAGCTTACATACAGATGTGCTGCCTCTGACGCGAAGTTTCGTTTGAAAGTACTTTCATTTCATGTCAAGGAGAGCTTTGGCTCATGACCAGAGTCATTCTGGGTGCCTGACCTCCTGAAAGTCTGCTATGGGCCTCGCCCTGGGAGAGCCAGTGCCCAAAATCAGTATACTGATTGTACACAATAGCTAGAGTGCTATTGTATACAATAGCACTCGCTGGTCCCGCGAGCCCCCTTGCTAACTGGTGCCCCCTCTGTCACAGCTGAGGCCCAATGTGCAAAAATTCTGACCATGCCCTTCGTCATGATGCAAACTGCAGAACAAGGCAGTCTCAAATGAGAACTTGTTTGGAGAAGCATTCTTACATTGGACTTTTTTGGAACCTTGGACTGGCATTGTGTATTATGTAGCAGACCATGGAACTTAATGAAAAGCAGGTCACAGAGCAGCCACAGCTTTGTTCAAGGCAACCTCGAATGGGGAACCTTGCAGCCTATCCCGGACAGAATCTGTTCTGCTCCGAGCATCTTTGTCCAGCCTGGCATATGGTTTGCAGTCTTCGTAGCAATGTAACAGGCAGATATCTGGTAACATTGAGAATGTGTAAAGAGCAAACAGCTGCATACGAATGGAAAAGTATGCAGACCAGTAATGGTGGAGAATAGCCAAAAAGGTATGACATTTGCGATACCAACTGCATATCGGGGAGGCAAGGTATATCATATTTGTGTTGGCTACAGGTATCATCAGGCTCTCTCTCTCTCTCTCTCTCTCTCTCTCTTTCTCTCTCCTCCCTGGAGAAGACCTAACAGTGATGAGCCCATCTGATCCATTGCGGCCAGGGCAGGGGCCAACGGGCAAAAGCTCGACACACAGGTGGAACAATTCCGAGTATTTTTTTTCGGTGATGAAGGACACCCTGTCGGTGGGGCGGGCCCGACCTTGACACACAGACACCCACACCGGCGTCCAACGCCAGCTCAACACAAGGCGCCTGCCCAGTAGGTGCCTACACCGAGCCTGAACACGGCCCCTCACGAGAGTCGTCTGCTACTCTCGCACAGACACTCCGCCACATACTCAACTCACCACACTTCACCATCAACAGACACACCACCCGCAGCATTGTCCGGACACAGAGCGGCGCTAACACACAAACTCTCCTGGAGTCGCAGACATTCGACAACACGTGTTGCTTTTCACTCTATACCGCACACTTAACACCGGCCTGGGGTACATTTGCGCCCCGGAGCTGGATAACACACCACCCGCAGCATTGTCCGGACACAGAGCGGCGCTAACACACAAACTCTCCTGGAGTCGCAGACATTCAACAACACGTGTTGCTTTTCACTCTATACCGCACACTTAACGCCGGCCTGGGGTACATTTGCGCTCTGGAGCTGGATAACGTACCACTCGCCAGCATCGCTACACTGCTTGGCGCCACAAACCTTGTCGATGCCACAGCCACAGAAGACAACATTGGATGTGGAGCAAAAACAACACAACATTTTAGTATTGATGTTGAACTAACCGCAGCTGCCATCACGCGTGCACATTCACGACAAACCGTCGAGGTACGTCTTTACGTGTCTGCACGACTACAGTGACCAACACACAGTGTATCAGTACTGACTTCCAACCCGCTGCAGCCGCCATCACACGTACACATTCACGACAAACCGTCGAAGTACGCATCTACGTGTCTGTACCACTACAGTGCCGTCGCTGTCCGCGTTATGACAATGGCGAACGCCCGTGCGCGTCGATAGAACCACGATACAGCCAGTGTGTAGCACGCCACACGTCGTCCGACTGTACCCAACTCGAAGGAGATGTGCAGCTTGTGATGGGCCGCATCCCGCCACCGACCCCGACTCCCCCAAGTGAGCATTCGAGAGGGAGGTGTGCCGGTATTTTGCAGTTTACAGTGTGCCACACACCACAGCACGCCAGCACCTACGCAGCACCACCTCCTTCAATACTGCTATTTCCACCCCAGAAATCGCACCCTCCCGCACCGCACCTGCTGCCGGGTGCGGCAATGTAACAAAAAACTCACTAGTCGTGCTGGAAGAAACTGAGTAGCTCTTCAGAAACTCGACACCCAGAAGGCCTGTCTCAACACAGCACCATGTCGAATTCCCAAGGAAGTTGCTATACGGGGTTGTCTAGGGCAGAGAATACGAATCTGAACTTTTTAGGCCCCAACTCTCTTTCGAGACTCAGACTCTATATGGAACGACATTCCAGATTACAGTTGGAATATCGATCACGTAAACCGTCTGCTTCGGCAGTGAGGCGCAGCCATACCAATCGCTAACAGCATAGCTAATCGTAGAGTAATGTTAGATTCACAGCTGAACTGCGTAGCAACCAACCTCTAAATTGCCGATTGCGAAAATACACACTCTGGAGTTTTTCCAGCACATCATCAAAAATTACCCTAGGTATACATTGGAGGATGTTAACGATTTGTCTCGAAGCGGCACCTTTCCTGCATCCTGGCGGGAAAGTGAGGTCATTCCATTCCCAAAGCCGAACAAAGATCGTTCCACCCCAGAAGGGGGCCATCTCACTTATTAGCTGCGCTAGTAAGTTGTTTGAGAGCATGGTCAACACATGATGACGACGCTTTCATGAACACAGCCACCAACACAGCAAATATCAACGCTTGTCAAAAACTAACCACGTGCAATCTTCTTAGGAGAGTGCTCGACACCAACAGTGATCCACGCATCAAACGCACTACAATATCAGCATACATAGACATCACTGCTGCATTCGATCGAGTACAAAAGCACGCAGTGACACACAAACTGCGCAGGATAGGTCTACGCGGACACATGGCACGCTTCATTCTCAGCTTCCTCAGAGACAGAGCCCCTAAGGTCAGATACGATTGTGTCACATCGAATATCACATCCTAGAAGCAAGGCCCAGTACAGGGGGGCGTACCCTCATCAATTCTCTTCCTTGTCATGATTAACGATATACCTGCTGTTCACATTTCAATATCCACTTTTCGCGAACGACATGACCATTTAAACAGCAGCACGATGTTTCCTAAAAGCTGAAAAGCATTCCAACAGCTCTAGACAACATAGAAGTGATGCAAAACGTAGGTCTTCGCCCGGTCCGCGGAGAAAATAAATCAGCTAGTCGTCTCCGCGCCACAATCACAAACAGACGCACACACACGCACACACACACACACACACACACACACACACACACACACACACACACACACACACACACACACACATATATATATATATATATATATATATATATGTGCACACCTACACCTACACCATCTCGAAGAGATGCGAGAAGCGCGCCAGCGTACTCCGTACACTTCCAAACACACTGGGACGGAGACGGGAAAACATCCAAGACTATAGAATTCAAGCATGTTACCCATCTTAGAATACCACAGCATCACATTTACTACCATTTCACAAAACCGGAGCAAAAAGCTATAAATGATTTATACCAACTGAATCAGAGCAGCCACAGACACCTCAGCTGGGCCTTGCTAATGGCTCTCAGCACCACACCAATAGCTAAAATTGCAGTAGACTCAGACACGCCCCCCCTCCGCTTCGGGACACAACAGCTGTGCCGCTGTCACATTAAATCAAATCCACCGACAAGCACCCGGTGCAGCGCTGGCTTGTGCCTCCCAGATCCAACAAGAGCCCATTTGAGCGCAAATTGCCACCATTTAGAGCTCAAATTGCTTCGGCTCTCTCAGATATGGATCTCACAATGCCAACTAATGCACCTCAACCACCCACTGGGCCATTCTGGACCTTCAATTAACTAAAGTTCAATTTGGTCAATTTTCCAAAGTCCAAAGTCCAAGACTTAAATTAACTATCACATCTGCCGAAATTGTTGGCACCTTCCACACATTCACCGATGACAACAATCATAAAGCACTCATGTTCACGAATGGGTTGAAACATGATGTCAAACAAGGTATCGGCATCACTGGATTAGACGTTAGGCTTTCCAAGCATTTACGAGATAAATTTCCCATCTCCTCCGCTGAAGATGCGATGTGGCCCCCGGGTAGCTCAGTTGGTTGAGCGCTGGCCTTCGCTGGTCTCCCCTGTACTGGCAACACAGGGTTCGAGTCGCTTCGCGCGCTCGCATTTAGCCCCCGGCCGGGAGTGTCAGATGGCAGCTGGCCAAATAAGGCCGGGGGCGAGCAACCAGGCGACCGTGTTAGTGCATTGACGGCAGGTTAAACTTTCGATCTAAATTCTGCCGTTGAACTGGAGTTCATGGATCGGGTGGTGTGGCCAGGGTTCACGCAACAAGCTCTGCTCAGCAATATAATCCTGGCTCCTCGAGCCACCCCAGCAACAACTCGGATTAAATTGATAAAAAAGCACTGGCCATTCTGGTCACTACCTCCATTCCTGTGAGTCGTAAAACTAGAAACGTAATAAATTGCTTAGATTCCAAATCCATCTTTCAGTCAATTAGCATCACTCATGACTCTCCACATCCAGTCATTGATAAAATCGAACAAATCGTAGCCAGTAACGTAAACAAATTTTCCTTCCTCCGAATACCAGGCCACGTAAACATCCCAGGAAACGAGGAAGCAAGTCGGCCAGCAAAGCAAGTCTTAGCATTGGCGACTTACCCCAACATAAAATATTCGGTAGATGGTTGCAAAACGCTCCTGCAACGCCACTTTAAACAGAGGCTACATGCTGATACACAGAGTAGCTTCAATGCTGAAAGACAACGACTTATGGCCTTCTACAAAAAAAGAGGGCATCACCCTATCGCTTCAATTGCTTCTGGATGACACGCATCCAGAACTCCTCCAACTGCTATCTGAATATATGTACGCCACCAAACTAGCAGAAACACTGCAGACACCACACCAGCAACACTCACTGCATCACGCGTGCATGCTCGCGATACGCTTGGAGGAACAACGCAGATAGCCATCCACGAATGGCATCAAAAGAGCATGAGCCGGCTCGCTTTCTCATTAGAAATCAATGGCTGTCTGGCGGTACCATCGAGCGTGGATGAACCGACTTGCTCCAAAACCCTAACATAGCGTACAACGACTACCCACAGGAGCCATAGGACATAGACGAGCCCATTATCCGTCAAATTCGTAACGTAGAACAGCTACACAGAGGTACATGGGTAAATTCAGGAGGAGGTAAATTCTGCTGGGGTCAGAACTTCCGGAACCGCAGATATGCCGGCAACAATAATCGTTTGCACACTCACAAGATATGTCAGTAAATTGTCAGGTGCACCCCGCCCTATTGAACAGCAATATTTATGATTGTGCTGCTCCCACTTCCTGATAAGTCTCATGCATCCCATGCACAAGTGACTTTAATGTGCTCACCAGCATTTGTGGAAGATTATGCTAGTCATGTCTTGCTAGTGACAAAGGGGCTGCTGTATTTCTGTAAGATCCATTTGGTCTTGCATTTTTCAAAGCATTCTTGTGGTCAAAGCATTTTTGCAAATGAAACAAGAAGGTGCTCATGAAGGTGTTTTTATTACTCAACATGTGCCTGAAAATCCCCCTCCACACATGCACATCACTTGCACCATTATACAGAGCATATGCAATGTTATAAAGGCCATATGCAGAGTGATTCAGACTTCAGCTTCCATCATGCATGCTGGCAAGTTGGCATCCTCTCAATCTAGTTGGCATCTCATTCTCTATTTTTGCTACTGTATCCCTTGGAATGTTCATGGAGTTCATGCAGTTCATGCAGTTCATGCAGTTGCACCGGAAATACAAAATGTGCATTACCATCAATAACGTTGCCAGGTTGTCACGTCAAGGACTCAATATGCCATAACAGACACTGCACGTGGAGGACATGTATTGTGAAGTGAATCAATAATATGGCTAGAAGACAAGTGAGCCGGGCATGGATCTCAGTATGACCAAGAAATCACCACGGGGCATGGCCAACAGGACATGCGATTGCATCTTCTTTGTCGTAAGTATCACCATTGTATAATGATGTAACTGCCCGTATGACCTCTTCGTGCCGGCCCCTACGTTAAGTGGCGGTCGGACCCAAGATAGCCACGGCCGCGAAGTTCCCCGACATGGCTCCGAGCCGCTCTCAGTGCCGGGGAAGCGAGCCGATCCTTCGGTCAGCCCCTGTGGGTGTGTCTGTGGGTAGCTGGCGATCAAATCGCCAGCGCCGGAGGTATTCAGGGCCTTACAGACAGCGTCTGTCTACTCAGAAACAGCCGGAGACTCACCGGCAATGGGGACTTCAACGCCGCTGTTAGTCGTGGAGTGTGAGATGAGGCTGGCTGCTCTGGGAAGTATGATTACTCTAACTGCATATAATGCGCATAACTTACTGTTAAATATATCATCATTAATACATCTGTTATTACATGCTCCAGCGTGATTAGTACTTGATATGCTTCTTCAAGAGACTCTCACATCGTCGGATGATCTCTATCATACCACCACCACTCTATCACACCGCCACCACTCTATCATCCACCACCACTCTATCACACCGCCACCACTCTATCACACCGCCACCACTCCATCACACCGCCACCATTTTATCACACCACCGCTCCGTCACACCGCCACCACTATATCACACCGCCACCACTCCGTCACACCGCCACCACTCTATCACACCACCACTCCGTCACACCGCCACCACTCCGTCACACCGCCACCACTATATCACACCACCACTCCGTCACACCGCCACCACTCCGTCACACCGCCACCACTCCGCCACACCGCCACCACTCTATCAAAACCGCCACCACTCCGTCACACCGCCACCACTCCATCACACTACCACTCCGTCACACCGCCACCACTCCGTCACACCGCCACCACTCCGCCACACCGCCACCACTCTATCACACCGCCACCACTCCGTCACACCGCCACCACTCTATCAAAACCGCCACCACTCCGTCACACCGCCACCACTCCATCACACCACCACTCCGTCACACCGCCACCACTCCGTCACACCGCCACCACTCCGCCACACCGCCACCACTCTATCACACCGCCACCACTCCGTCACACCGCCACCACTCCATCACACCACCACTCCGTCACACCGCCACCACTCCATCACACCACCACTCCATCACACCGCCATCACTCCATCACACCACCACTCCATCACACCACCACTCCATCACACCACCACTCCATCACACCGCCATCACTCCATCACACCACCACTCCGTCACACCGCCACCACTCCATCACACCACCACTCCATCACACCACCACTCCATCACACCACCACTCCATCACACCGCCATCACTCCGTCACACCGCCACCACTCCATCACACCACCACTCCGTCACACCGCCACCACTCCATCACACCACCATCACTCCATCACACCACCACTCCGCCACACCGCCACCACTCCGCCACACCGCCGCCACTCTATCACACCGCCACCACTCCGTCACACCGCCACCACTATATCACACCGCCACCACTCCATCACACCACCACTCCATCACACCGCCATCACTCCATCACACCACCACTCCGTCACACCGCCACCACTCCATCACACCACCACTCCATCACACCGCCATCACTCCATCACACCACCACTCCGTCACACCGCCACCACTATATCACACCGCCACCACTCCGTCACACCGCCACCACTCCATCACACCACCACTCCATCACACCGCCATCACTCCATCACACCACCACTCCGTCACACCGCCACCACTATATCACACCGCCACCACTCCGTCACACCGCCGCCACTCCATCACACCACCACTCCATCACACCGCCATCCCCATCACACCACCACCCGTCACCGCCACCACTATATCACACCGCCACCACTCCATCACACCGCCACCACTCCATCACATCACCACTCCATCACACCACCAGTCCATCACATCACCAATCACCAGCACTCTATAACACCGCCAATCTAGAGGTACCTACCTGCGCCTGCAGGACAGCTGTGGTGGTGGATATCGGTTTAACGACACGTCGACCGCTCGTCACGTTTACTTCGCCAATCTCTCACGCCGAAGAGCAGCCCCAGTTGGGGCAGGACAGCTGCGCATCTGCACGACAGCACGCCAGGCGATGTACGGCACGCGACGTACCCGGCTCACAACAAACCACAGCATCACCGTGTTGACCAACAACGCCACCGTATTGACCACCGGTGCCAACACGTTGGCATCTCCAGCTTTGTCACGTTGATGTCACAACGTGACAAAGCTGGAGATCCTGGAGAAAGTTTTCATCTGCGGCGAGGATCCGATTGGTAATCGGCAGATGAGCATGAATGGCACGCTATCTTCGTGTGAGGACAACCACCCTGACCAAGAGCGTACGCTATAGGTCCTAGAGCAAACCACTTCCTTCGCAACTAACTAATTATGGTTCTAAAGTAGGCTGTGGTATAACTAGCTATGGCCCTGAGGCGGGCAGTGGCACAAGCTAACTACGGTTCAAGAGTGGTATGGCTGAATAACTATGGTGTACAGCGCAAGGCAACGGACCAAAATAAGCTGTCGTGTTGGCAGCCAGCAACACAGCGCTGCCTATAAAATACTGATGCAACAATTAACAGATATGCTTCTTGATGGATAATAACGAGCATCATGTGAACATGGGGTCAGAGAACTTCGCAAACTGAAACCTAAGAGAATGGACACTTCTCAGATGGTATATTTTATGGAGGTATAGTTTTGCATGAGCGTAAATGTAGCGTTATTGGTCTTAAATGAATGAGTCCGGAAAACGTCCCCGAAGACAATTCAGGAGACCTTCTTGACGAGCATGTTATCACAGCGCAATATTGTCGGAGTTCTCTTGGAGATATGTGCCAACCGGACATAATAGTCTCGCAATTGCGTGCAGCGGAACTCGCGACTCGGAGATTGTTCTGGGCCGAATGCAGGCCCGGTTATATAAACACTCGACGACGACAACATTGCATGTTACTCGACGTGTATTTATCCTTTTAGGAACTGTTCTGAGCAGCACGCTAAGTAGTATGCTGCAGGTATTGATACTAAGCTCACTATAATCCGATTATAACATACTTCAAACGTGTGTTGTATCACTCGGATATATCTCTGTGCCGGACCCATTTTCAATAGTGATTATTGGCTGCTTTGATAACAATTATTGTTCTCCGATCTCTTACCTTCTGTAGTAATAGCACCGCTTACGCCATGACTTATCTGGCAAGTGTGCGCTTGTACAAACACCCATACGCACACACACACGCACACAAACACACACACACACACACACACACACACACACACACACACACACACACACACACGTATATATATATATATATATATATATATATATATATATATATATATATATATATCCACAGATCCACATGTTATCGCTTATTCACCGTGATCAATATTGAAAAGGCCTGGCGCCGAAATATATCAGAGTGATCGAAGGTACTGGTGAAGTATTTTACAATGTGATTACAATGAGCTTAATTTAAGTACGTATCATCATATTATGTGATGCGAGTGGTTTCGTCTCTCCCTCGGAAGAAACGGCATAATTGCATGAAGCAGCATGAATGCCATTCTAGATTGAAACCGAGCGAATGAATGTCCGGCAGGTATTGGTCGACCCTGCGATAACATGACAAGCTTATCAGTGGCGTGGCATGACATGGGAAAGCTATGGCAGACAGATTAATCACGGCAATAGAGTGATCATGGCACAGCGCGGTATGGCGCGGCGGACCCACCGCGGCTGCTGGGCCCTGTGCCGGCTGTTCGGCACAGCGCAACAGCCGCTGACACGCGGCCTACAGCGGGAGCCGTCAGCGGGCTGCACGACAGCGGCGGTGTAGCCGGCGTCTCGACTCCGCCGCACGACAGCGGCGGTGTAGCCGGCGTCTCGGCCTGGCCGCACGACAGCGGCGGTGTAGCCGGCGTCTCGGCTCGGCCGCACGACAGCGGCGGTGTAGCCGGCGTCTCGGCTCAGCCGCACGACAGCGGCGGTGTAGCCGGCGTCTGGATCCGGCCGCACGACAGCGGCGGTGTAGCCGGCGTCTCGACTCGGCCGCACGACAGCGGCGGTGTAGCCGGCGTCTCGACTCGGCCGCACGACAGCGGCGGTGTAGCCGGCGTCTCGACTCGGCCGCACGACAGCGGCGGTGTAGCGTGACCGGCCGCACGACAGCGGCTATGTAGCCGGCGTCTCGACTCGGCCGCACGACAGCGGCGGTGTAGCCGGCGTCTCGACCCGGCCGCACGACAGCGGCGGTGTAGCCGGCGTCTCGACCCGGCCGCACGACAGCGGCGGTGTAGCCGGCGTCTCGACTCGGCCGCACGACAGCGGCGGTGTAGCCGGCGTCTCGACTCGGCCGCACGACAGCGGCGGTGTAGCCGGCGTCTCGACTCGGCCGCACGACAGCGGCGGTGTAGCCGGCGTCTCTACTCGGCCGCACGACAGCGGCGGTGTAGCCGGCGTCTCGACTCGGCCTCACGACAGCGGCGGTGTAGCTGGCGTCTCGACTCGGCCGCACGACAGCGGCGGTGTAGCCGGCGTCTCGACTCGGCCGCACGACAGCGGCGGTGTAGCCGGCGTCTCTACTCGGCCGCACGACAGCGGCGGTGTAGCCGGCGTCTCGGTACGGCAGCACGACAGCGGCGGTGTAGCCGACGTCTCGGTCCAGCCGCACGATAGCCGATCGGCGCCGCTCATGACGAAGGCCACAGCCGGTCCGATCAGCGGCGCGGTCACGGCATTCCTGCACTGCAATATCGCAGAGAAAGTCGTGGCCTTCCTCTGCAGCTGACGGCCGCCCCCACCCCCGCGCCGGGCCCCGCTCAGACGTCGGCCCGGCAGCCTTGGATCCGCCGGCCGTTACTCGACGGGGCTTGGTCGGTTATTAGTTATTGGCTTTACGACCGTCGAGTCATGCAGCGTCGCCAGCCTCTCACGCCGATCGGTCGCGGGCGAAGAGCAGCGACAGGTGAGACTCGAACGCACAGCCTTTCGATTGTGAGACGAGCAGCTGACCCCTAGACCGCTTGTCCTCTCACTCGATGCCGGTATCTCTCCGACAAAGTGAAGAGCGGCCCGTCGGTGGCCGACTATCCTCGTGCTGCTCGGCGTCGGCGTCCCCTCCCGTTCGGCTCGGCGGAGAGCAGCAGGCGCCCTTGACGAGTCGCGGAGCCGACGACCACCAGACACACAAAACAACCTTTGCGTCGAGGCAAGATGAGCGTGGTGCGGTGGGGTGCCGAGTCGAGGTGTGTTGTTCTCGCAGACGGGCTGTTAAAACAAGTGCTAAACACGTGACACCGGGCTGTTAAAACAAGTGTACGCATACACTTGTTCGTCATGAGTAATACTTGTCATACCTACTTGCGTCACTCAGCGGGTGTGCTGCGCGAGCCGGCGACCAGACATGCTTCCTTCCGAGCAATGAAGTGATCAACCTGAGCAGTGATGCAGCCAAGAGGGGGACAAAGGGGCAGCTGCCTCCAATAGAAGGTCCGAAGGCCTGCAGAGCCCCTCAAGGCGCAGGCACAGGAGCCCGTGATGGCCCACTGGGCCGACATGAATGACCCTTTGGCCCACGACGAACAGGGCCCTTGGGTCACCGTGCCAGGCAGCATGGCCGACTTGAAGGGTTGACGGTGAGGGCCCGAGCCAATATGGGGGGCCCCTAAGCTGTCGACGCAGCCCAAGCCAATAAAGGGCATCTGACATGATGGACAGAGCCCAAACGTTGGGAAATAGGCCTCCGGCTTACTGGAGAAGGCCCTGGGTCGTCAAAGGGGCCCCTAAAACGACAGAGAGAACCCCAGCTGTAGAAGAGACCTCAGACTGTCTGAGACTAAGAAGGGCCCTTGGGCCGAAGGATGAGGCCCAAACCGTATAAGGGCCCTGGCCTGATGCATGGGGTCCAAGCTGTTGAGAGAGGGCTTCGACATGACAGAGAAGGCCCTGGGTCGCTAAGGAGGGCTACTGCAGCGACTGGGAGGTTCTCTAGCCGCAGGAGGACCACTTGCCATCGGGAGGGCCCAGAGCCGGTATGAAGGACCCTTGGGCTGATGAGGGCCGGAACCGTACAGGTGGTTCCTTGCGTGGAATGGAAAATCCGCGAAATCAAACAAGGTTCCATGAAAGATATTTATCACTGTTGTCTGGCAACTGCTGCGAGGAATATTGTGGGTCATCCTAAGAAATAGAAGGCTCTTGAAACCACTCTAGAATGCGTTTGAAGCTTGAATGCTCTTGAGCATAGCCTAGAGTGCTCTTGAATCTGCCGATAGCTGGTAAAGGAGTTAGAATATCATCAGTAGCCCGAAAGGTTGTCGAGGACTCAGGAGGGCCCCTGAGAGCTAGAACGAACTGGATTGTGATGCTTCTGAGGCTTGGGAGGAACAACGAGTGATGAATCACCTAAGAGCTAAGGAGAGTTCCGAGAGTTGGTGATGCTTGTTGGAAACTGCTACGTCTGTCTCAGAGTTGCAGGATCCTTAAAAGCTAAGCAGGGTTGTCGGGTGCTGGAAATTGCCAATGCAAGATGGAGAGTGCTCCTTGTGAATGAATGCATAGCATGAGAGTTAGATGACTGGACCTGGGTGTTCTTGAGCTTCGCGATGGGCATCTAAGAGGTCGGAGCTCCCGAAAGATAAGAGGGACCTTCAGAACCGGTGATAGGTGCATGGAGTACGGAGGCCCATCCTCATAGATGAGATATCCTTGAGAGCCATGCATACCGCCAATAACTGTGAAGGTCACCCACCGCCACCTTAGCGGCGGTGGCCACGCCCGTCCGAACGTCACAGCCGTCCTGGCGGTGACGACCGCCCAAGCGGCCGCAGCTGCTCTAGCAGCTACGGTCGCTTCAGCGATGGCGAAACAAACAGTAGAGGGGTGGCTGTGATGACGGCCTCTTCGATGGTGTCAGTCGACACGCCTTGGACCCGGGTGACACCGGTTAAGAAAAAAGAAGGAAAAATAGTTGGCAGATGCTGTGTGTTCGGCATGGGTGGTCAGGCATGCTGTTAACGCTTGTCGTGTCCCAAACCTTGGACTTATTTTTCCCCACTAGCATTCATGCCTCATTTTCAGAAAATATAACGGCATTGAAAGGGAGCAGCAATATGGGCCCACCAGAGGCACACCTACGGGGGCACGCCCCCTTAATAACCAAACATATACCAGATCAAACAAAATATTTCTTATATTTTCACCACGCAAAGCACTAAGCATTGGGAGAGCTTCGTGCGCCGAAGCCTTTCTCGGTTCCATTGCATTTTTGATTCCCCTTCCCCACTTGGGAAAGTCCTGGATGCTGCATTGGGTCCCGCCCTGATTATCAACACACGCCCTATTTAATTATGCCTGAACGTAGCGGATAACAGAAAGAAGTAATTGTGTTCACAAAGAATAGCACTTGAATTTTACCTCAAGCTAATAAAATACATACTTTCATTTGAGACAGGTTAACGTCCCTTTATTATCTGGAATAGGTTTTATTTTCCTGGTTGTCGTCGACAGCTAAATTGTCCGATCGGGTAAGGTCCAGTTCGGTCGAATGGGGTCGGCTCCGATCGGGTGGGGTCATGTGCGGTCGGGTGGGGTCTGGTCCGATCGGGTGGGGTCATGTGCGGTCGGGTTGGGTCGGGTCCGGTCGGATGGGGTCATATACGGTCGGGTGGGGTCGGGTCAGGTCGGATGGGGTCATATACAGTCGGGTGGGGTCGAGTCCGGTCTGGTGGGGCGGTGTCGAGTCAGGTCGGTGGGGTCGAGTCCGGTCGGTTGGGTCGTGTCAGATCGAGTGGGGTCGTATCCGGTCGGATGAGGTCATGTCACGCCGGGTGAGTGCGTGTCCGATCGTGTGGGGTCGGGTCTGGTCGGGTTTGGTCGGGTGGGGTCGTGTCCGATCGGGTGAGTTCGTGTCCGGTCGTGCCTGAACCTGTGTCGTATATACATGGCAGTAGGCTCTCCAGGCTACGTCCACTCTCTTGATAAGCGTGTTCGTTTCAGAGGTTCCGGCGTACAAATTCCAAACTAACGGATATAATTTGAATCGATATGTTCCTAGCACGGTTATTATGTCTGAGAAAATATCGCTCCTAATATGCCAGTGAGATGTCTGTGCGATACCCTGGGAACCCTTCGCATACTTAAAATCCGCCAAGATCGACCAGGTCAAGGCGGGCGACCAGGTCAAGGAGCAGATGTTCAATCCCAGGCTTGATTCTGTTAAGTTGACTTCCATTGACATACAATTGGCATTCCAAGTTAAGGTGGCTGAATTAATATTACTGAGTGTCATTGCTGAGCCGTAGCACTATTTGTGTATTCCTCCTCATTTTTACGTATTGTGGTACGAACGTCCTCCCCCCTCCCCTCCCCTCCCCCGCCTCCACACACTCCCTGTGCAGGCTTTATGAACCCAACACCTGAACTCCCTCACCAAAAAGCGTCGCGTTTGCTTTGGCCGACATTTGTAATTGCAGCTGTCGTTGCCACCAGCACACCGGACGACACTATCGACGGCCCAGACAACACTATCGACGGCCCAGACAACACTATCGACGGCTCGGACAACACTATCGACGGCCCAGACAACACTATCGACGGCCCAGACAACACTATCGCGGCCCACGACAACACTATCGACGGCTCGGACAACACTATCGACGGCCCAGACAACACTATCGACGGTCCAGACGACACTATCGACGGTCCAGACGACACTATCGACGGTCCAGACAACACTATCGACGGCTCGGACACTATCGACGGCTCGGACAACACTATCAACGGCTCGGACAACACTATCGACGGACACACTATCGGACAACACTATCACACTATCGACGGCTCGGACAACACTATCGACGGCAACACTATCCAGACAACACGAACAGCAACACTATCGACGGCCCAGACAACACTATCGACGGCTCGGACAACACTATCGACGGCCCAGACAACACTATCGACGGTTCGGACAACACTATGACGGCCCGACGACACTATCGACGGCTCGGACAACACTATCGACGGCCCAGACGACACTATCGACGGCCCAGACAACACTATCGACGGCCCGGACGATACTATCGAAGGCCCACCAGTTGTCACACAATTGCAGATCCGAACCGATATCTCAGAGCCGGCGGGCAGCATAGAGCGGGTGAGGGATCACACCCACCGGGTGCGGCTGGGGGGGGTGGTGGCGGGGCGGGGCACCAGTTCGCCAGTAAACACCTTCATCAGGAACGGTCCTTTGTGCGGCGCGGTGGTGCCCGGACCGGTCGTCTCCCAAGGTCTGCCGCCACCGCGGTCCCCTCTGCCGCCGCCACCGCCTTCGTTGCCGCGCCCCCCCAGCTCCCAGTCGAGTCGACTGAAGCCTGCCGATCAGCTGCTGGACGACGTGCGGCCTACGGGGGGGCAGGAGGCAAGGCTGACAGGGGTCAGTGCGACGCTGGGCGGCGGGTCGTCCGGCGCTCTCGGGGGGGCGCTGCTGATGTCGACGCGCGCCACTCTCCCGGCTCGAAACCCAGCCCACTGCTGTGTCGCCAGGTGGACACTTGACAGCCGGATGACAGAAGGGAGGGGGATGGGGGGGGGGAGCCGGTGGGGTGCACGTCAGATTCGATCGCGGTGCAAATCGGGTCGGCATGGCAACAGCGTGGTGGAATCACGGGCGCGCGCACACACGCACACACGCACGCACGCACACACACACACACACACACACACACACACACACACACACACACACACACGTGGTGGAACACACACACACGGAGGAACCACAAACACGTGGTGGAATCACATGCACGTGGTGGAATCACACACACTAGTGACGAAATCACACGAGAGGTGGAATCACATGAGAGGTGAAATGGTTTTCGGTTCCAACTCGCTATGCACTATCGAGCGATGTGAGAATGTGAGAGTCAATACCGGAGGACGGGTCTATCCTTTTCGCGAGGAGTGAGCCGAACAGAAACGCCACTGCAATGAACATATATACCAACTGGTCATGGCATCCTAATGGAGAAAGAAACATCAGGGCAATTTTGGAGGCATTCTGATTGGGGAAATCCCAATGCGCTACCCCTGCCCCCTATGAATACTTACTAGGATTTCGCCAATTATATTTTTACCTGAGCGGTAATCGTATGCTAATGATAATTGTAGGCTGTCTCTACCTGAGAAGAACGCTTGAAATGTATCTTGTTGCAAAGGTGAAACCCGATTTGAGGAATTTAAGCCCACAATGCTAACAGCCATCTGTGAAAATCGTGACCTGTGGAACCCTCGCAGTTGAGGAAAGTACCCGGTGAGATGGATTAAATTTGGGAGAGTGGTGACCTTCTCTTCAGTACAAAAACAAATGACCTGGAAAAAATGCACTGAGACAGCAAGGTACATCATAGCAATAGCAGCACATCTTGTTGGGCATAAAATCGGCCAGCAAGATGACATCTAAGCAATAACTCGGCCACCTCGTGTTGATTATGGAATTGTTGGGGATTTGTGGGGACTTGTAGGATATTGTGGGGAAAAGCGATCAGAGCCGAATATCTGATATCTCGAGCCAGCTCAGACCTTTTGTTCGTATAAAACGTTACATGCGGGGAAAAGAAGGAACTGAAGCTGTTGCTAATTATTAAAGTACAACATAAAAATGAGGTCATTTGAATACATATTAGTAGTCATCCGGTGACTTTAGCAAATTGTATAGGTGGGCCCCTTCAAATCTGTTTCACTCCATTTTCTCCCGGCCGTAACTATTAGGTACGCCACTGGCTGAGAAACATTTGTGCTGATGAGTACACATGTAAAAACATCACATGTAAACTACAAGTTGCATGCAAAAGCACCACCTAACATTCCAGGAAGACTTTGGACAACGCTATAAATGTGTGGGAGCATAATTTGCAAATTTCCCGAGTTTCAAGATAAAGTGAAGGAAATAAAGAGGCTTTCATCTTTAGGGTAGCTAGTTTTTTTCGTACTCCCCTAATCGAAATTCCGTGTGCAATTTTGTGGAATAGTTCAGAAGGTCTTCTTTTGATGTACCCAAACCGCCTTTCGCAGGAATTTCGGGCACCTTTCATCAATGCCCCCCTAGTGAAGAATACAAAAATGAACTGAGTCACTTGACCTGTGCGGGACTGAGATAGTTTTTTTTATTACAGAAGTGGAAGCAGGTTCGCCTGGGCCTACCCCGGTACGAAGCTGGGAACAAGTGTAATATGAACATGTCATGTTGACTACGAAAATTACAGTAATGCATTATATATCAATCGGAAGGTCCTGGTGATCAAGTTGCATGAATATTGGAGCGATGCCACCTAAGCTAAGCATTCCAGCAGAACCTAAGCTCCAGACCAGGGCGGTGATTCCTTGACCGACTCTGGGTCCACAGCTTTCGTCCTGGGGCGACCTCTTTCCGATTGTGGATCTGGCTTATCGTCTCAGGGTCCTTTTCTCGTTTCCTGGCACTCCGCCTGTCATGTTAGGGTTAGCGCTCAAATTAGTTACCTCCTCTGCAGTCTTGTACCATATATATCATCTCGTTCCCCTCCCCTCTCATCACTAAGCTTTCTTTCGCCTCTCATCGTACTTGAGTCTGCAATTTTTGCAAAGTAGGTGACTTTTTCAAGGAGCCTATGATGCCGTAATTTTGGCATGTTTTTTTGTAGTCATATTTCAGGCGCCTCCTCCTCACTTCGTGGTCCCCTTAACCCATGTTGAGGGTCGCCTCTTGTATCTTTGGGTCCTTGCATGCAGTCTTGAAGACCTTCCCTCACTTCCTGGAGATGAAGTGAGGGGAAATTCCTCGCCTCCTCGTCTCGTTTCGTTTCGCTTCGTTTCGTTTCGTTTCGTTTCGTTTCGTTTCGTCTCGTCTCGTCTCTCTCTCTCAAATTAGTAGCATTGTGTACTACTAACTCAAGGGCTTCGTTTCGTCGCATCTTGGGACTTTCTCGTCTCGGTAGCTTCCTACTAGATCCTCTTACATCTACTTACATCCTCCTTCCTACGACATCCTGAGGACATTTTCGTGGGTCTCAAGGACCCCCAGTGCCATCCTAAAAGTCTCCTGTAGGATCTTGGAGAAATCGTCTTATTCCTTGTGGTCTCATTTCCATTGACCTCACTGCCTCACTGTCGGCTTCAGGCCTCCCTTAGGGCCAGGATCTTCTCGTTCTATTCGTATGAACTCGAATCAATTCCTAGTGAATCTCTGCCCGTTCTGAGAATTCTCCCTTCATGTTGAGAATTTTCTATATTACATTATTGTGGCCCTCGTCTCATTCCTGGTGCCCTCCAACACGCTTTTGGGCTTCCTCTTGCATCGCGTGGGCCTCCTGTATCGAATTAAGTGATTCTTAAACTGAAGTACGGATCTAGTCTTGTTCCTTCTCGTCAGTCTTCAGGTACACGTTCGAGCCTGCATATCAGAATATCGCAGTCGTATGGTGTGCTTACTAAATACACGATGCGACATTCTATATATGAATGAATACTGAATGATTCTACGTATATACGTACGTAGTCATATCTGCGTATCCAGTCGTAATTGTGCTGCTTCTTTGATTCATGACTAGAGACGTGGTATCAACACGTGTTTTAAAAGTTGTTTTGCAACTATCATGCTGCTGCTATCGATACCTTCCAGCTTAAAAATGAAGTTTTGATAACTGGTTTATTTTCAATCTACGCTCTGAAAGTGAACGGGGCTTTCCGAATTGATGTGAACTGCTTATACGACGTGAGACAAAAAAAAATGTAATGCGCATTGATGTGTTCCAAAAGTGTGCAAAAAAAATTTAATGTTTTTAAAGAACTGGTCTTTTGAGCGGACTTCTGTCTCTGACCGGGCCTCGACCAGGCTTGCCATCACCAGCGCGGCCTGTCCCGGTCATCGGTTCCAAATCGTTTGGTAATCGTTTGATACATCTTCCAGCCATAGGACTCCGAGAAACCCGACTCGACCTGGGGGCTTTTCGACTTTCGATTTCAACGTAGCTGACCGCCCCGGTAGCTCAGTTGGTCAGAGCGCCGGCCTTCACTAGTCTGCCCTGTACTGGCAACGCAGGGTTCGAGTCGCTCCGCGCGCTCGCATTTAGCCCCCGGCCGGGTGTGTCAGTTGGCAGCTGGCCCGATAAGGCCGGGGACGAACTACCGGACGGCCGTGTCGGTGCATTGGATGCACGTTGAACTTTCGGTCTAAATTCTGCCGTTGAACTGGAGTTCATGAATCGGGTGGTGGGGCCAGGGTTCACGCAACAAGCTCTGCTTAGCAATAGAACCCTGGCTCCTCAAGCCACCCCAACAACAATTCGGTTTTTTTAAACGTAAACGCAAGGATGAATGTACTACCAGTGCGCCAAATTCCTGTTACTAGCCCGGCCAACGTAAAGTTTTGCGCACAAGACTGGTGTCCGGCAGCTGAACGCTCCACGATCAGTCTCCGGTTGTAGCGAGCGTGAACAACAAACACCGGCCGGCTGGAAAGAGAAACCGCCCACGCCAGAGGGCAGCATCGCGGAGAACTCCTCCGGAGAACTCCCGTCAGTCGGCCGTCAAACCCGCATCAAGATACACTCCCACAGTGCACAGCCCCGAAACGATGTGATTTTTATTGGCTTTTTCACAAAAAGAGAATATTCGACATGTCAGAAAAACTATACAGCTTCGGCGACCAACGCACACGGAAACGCGCCGACGAAAGGCGCCAGATAGTCCTTCGTTGCACACATCGGTTCGCGTGTCATTTTTAAGTGATTTTCTGCTTATCCTGAGTGTTCCACCCTAACCTTTGTACATGTCCGAGAACACGGGAGTGTCAATGCTAAGGCAAAATGTACCTCATTTTGCCACACTCCAGAACTCTGTTGGCTGTCGCGGCACCGACTAACGCACGCACAACATGCACACGACTACGGAGTGACACTCGCTCCACACTCGCTACGTCGCACCCCTGCCGCTCCAGCACCGGCCAGTGGCGCGGACAGGCGGCCAGCGCACGCCCCACCCGCTCCCCAGCTCAGAGCACGCCCCACCCGCTCCCCTCAGAGCGGGTTCCACGCTGGCGGCGACGGCACCCGCCGTCCCGGCGGCCTCTCCCGACCTGCGCCGGCCGTGTCGCCTCCTTATGGATGTCGCCGCGGCCGGTCGCAGCCGGCGGCGCGGCCCGGACCACTGACCCCACGAGTGCGGGCGTGACCTCGGGTCACCCACAGAGATCACCTGCGGCGGCGGCGCTGGCCGGCAGCGGCGCCACCGGAGGCCGGCCCGCCGCTGCGACCGAGCCGGACCCGGCGCCGGCGGCGCCCCGCACTGCGTACCAGTGGTACACAACCCGGCGGAGGTGGTGCCGGTCGTGTCCGGCTGGGACATCGTCCGGCGCACTCGCACTCCGGCGCGCCACGACCTCGCGCCGTCGAGGCAGCGCCGCGGACGCACGCGATACAGCAGCGCGGCGCAACAGCTCCGACTGGCCACCTGCATCGGACGAGCGGCAACATTGCCGCCAACTGTGACGAATGGCAACACTGCTGCCAACTTAGGCGCGGACGATAAAACCGCTATACTATTAGATGGATGGTAACATTGCTACCGACTCCTACAGGGGCTGGTGACGCGGCGTGAATACGATACACTCGCACCAACTCAGTTTCGCGGCGTGGCGAGGAAAACGCGATGCTTCTTGCCGCGCGCCCCGCACGCGACAATTCTCGCGTACACGGAGTACAGAGGGGGAATCGACAGGGTGAAGGAATGCCTTGTGCCCACGAACGGGGCAGCGAGTCAAATACAACAGGAGTGTACATACTGTCAGCATCTTCGGCTCGGGACGACAGAGACCGCGCTCGGACCTGCCGCGAGCCCGAGCTCACCCCAGCTCGTCTCTCCCGCCACTTCGTGACACCCACGGTGTGCATATGCGCATGTCGCGTACGTGTATGGCGCCAATGAACGAGTGAAAGACATCTGCCGCGGGCGGTCCGATACTTGAGAGCTCAACACTGCCGCGCCACCAGATTCCGCTGTCAAGCACACGCCAGCGGTCACGTGATAATGCCCGGGACGGACACACTGCACACGGCACACAGACAGGGCGGGCGCGCCGGCCGCCCGGGGCTCCGGTCAGGTGGTCCAGTCACCACACCCTCCTCGGTCCAGGTCGAGCTCGGTCACTGCCAGGTCAGACCGAGAGCGGACTGAGGTCAGACTGAGGTCAGACTGAGGTCAGACTGAGGTCAGACTGAGGTCAGACTGAGGTCAGACTGAGGTCAGACTGAGGTCAGACTGAGGCCAGACTGAGGTCAGACTGAGGTCAGACTGAGGTCAGACTGAGGTCAGACTGAGGTCACAGTGAGGTCAGGCCGCGGCCAGACTTAAATCGAGTCAGACTGGAATCTGGAGATTCCTCGACCACCGACCAAGCGCTGGAATTGTAACAAGGACCTACCCAGAGCCCCGGTGGCCAGCGCACCCTCTCCAAGTGTCAGTCCGCTTCGTCGACAACGACGATACTGGTCACTGCGCATGCGCAGAAGAGTGAAAAACGCGATTCTGCGCGGCCCCTCGCAGTGTTGATTCGTCGAGGTGGCACTGTGCTCCGTCGGTCACTGAGCGGGAGAGTGGCCCGGTGCTTCGTAGTCGCCGTGCTACCCGGTAACACCGACGGTGGCCCGATGCTCCGTAGTCGCCGTGCTACCCGGTAACACCGACGGTGGCCCGGTGCTCCGTAGTCGCCGTGCTACCCGGTAACACCGACGGTGGCCCGGTGCTCCGTGGTCGCCGTGCTGCCCGGGAACGCAGACGATCTCGGTGTTCCGTGGTCGCCGCTCGTGCCAGCCGGCCAACCTGGCTGGGCCGCTTCTGCTGTCGTCCACCAGCCGCGTCGGCAGGTCAGGTCAGGTCAGGTCAGGTCGCCCGACGGATGGATCGGTCACGTCGACATCTGCAAGAGGCGGAAACCGCTGTCAGCACGCGATGAGGGCGAGTTGGCACCAGAGGCGCTACACGCATCCTGAAAGTGGTCCGAGGCGGCTGGGTGAGTACGCACGCTTCGCACGTGAAAATACGGAGTTTGGGTCGCACGTGCCAGTAATACCCAGTATTCACCGGAAATTTCGTGTTCACCCTGCAGGCAGCAGTTCTTCGAATCACCACAAAGACAGCAGGGATGCAGGAAAACCGCAACGGCCTTGCCGCTATCTGTGCAAAACCAGCCACCTGAGAAACTTAGCCTAAGGCATACGAGGTTCCATGGAAAGAATACGCTCGACTACCAGTTACTCGGGAGGGTTTTCCTCATTGCGGTTTTTCTCGACAGGAGCAAGCAAGGATGAATAGCAAGGATTTGTGTGGGAAAATAGTCTCAATTTGATTTTAGATCATGTCAGTGTGACTATAAGATTAATTTTAATTGCAACAAGAGTAGTAAGAGCAAGCGCCACATTTAGCCATTGGTAGCGCGATTAATAGAAGTTAACTATGAATACATGCTTGCGATTAAAGACATTTTAGATATCGTTGCGGAAGGTTAATCTGACTCACTCAAAACAGGGCCCGAGGTCTCGTTAGGTCAAGCGTGTTCATGCTCTGCATGAGTGATCTTCGCGGATTTGTCTGAATGCGCTCAAAATTGCCAAAATGGTCATGTGTTGACCCGACTGCTATTAATAAACCAGCACATGATCAAGAATCATCCGGGGGTCGTTGGATCGATGACCAAAATTTAGCTCAGTTTTCAAAACTGGAGCTGAAAATGCCTCCTTTAACATGCCTGGGTTGCAACGTGATGAGCACATACAATTGCTTTGTTAGTGTTCTCGATCATTGCAATTGTAAAACGAAATGAAGGGTACAGTATATAACACAGTATTGTATAAATAGTGATAGCATGGCGGCTAGAACGAAGGCTTGATTTCATTTTGCGTGGGCATACACAACAATATATATATATATATATATATATATATATATATATATATATATATATATGTATATATATATATTTCATCGACAACTATCTAAGTTGCGCAGTAGGCATATGCCAATGCAGTGACCTCACATCACCTAATTTCACCTCAGCCTGATTTGACCTTATCCATGTAGCATATGCAGATTCACCAGCACCACGACGCTGGGTAATAAGGAACTGACTGGAGATGGATTTGCTCCGAGCCGCGGTGTTGCGTCTACGCTGACGCCAGCGGCCGCCCCCCCCGACCTCCGACATCCACTCAACCCACTCGGTCCCGCCGCGCTCTGCACTTCGCGATGTGCTATTTCTGGCGCGGAGGCGTCAACTATCGAGAGTTGCCGACCTGGCTCTGCGACAGAGCTCATTCCGACCATCATCTGACCCTGGGCGTGGCCTAACCGACTGACTGTGGGCGTGGCTTGGCCGACTGACAGTGGGCGTGGCTTAGCCGACTGACCCTGGGCGTGGCTTAGCCGACTAATCGTGGGCGTGACTTGGCCGACTGACCCTGGGCGTGGCTTGGCCGACTGACAGTGGGCGTGGCTTGAGCAACTAGCCGGGGCGTGGCTGAGTTGCTACGCCCACTACGTCTTGGAATAACAGCCAAACTGCATCTGCTGACGTGTCGGGGCGGTGGTCAGCGATAGACACACGCGAATCAACGCCCGCTGTCCGACCAACTCGGATTATTCGAGCTGCCGATAGCAGACTGCAGCCGCACGCCTCCGCCGAGCCCCCTCCCCGCACTGTCATACCTCCCCCCTCCGCAGCCGGGCGCGGCTGGCCTTTAATACCGGCTGCAGTCGCGCAGACCGCGAAGGCACGCCTGGTCGACGGAGAGCACGACCAACACGGCGGCCGCCGGGAACTGGGCCAAGTTCACTGCCGCGTGTGACGTCATCTCAGCCCGGCCGCCACGGCCATTGGCCGGCTACAGTCGGCGGTGACGTCACCGAGTCGAACCGGCGACGCCCGGAAACACGAGGGTTTTTATCAGCAGCAAGTGCACTGTACGCAGAAGTCTGCAGATAAATATCTGACCGTGTTGGTCGTGAAAAATATCGGACTGTTCACTACTGTTGCGGTCAACGGTAGTTAACCTAGAAAACGTAAGAATATCCATATATATTATTGCCTGATGTAATTTTCCCCCAAAGCATTTAGGAGGGAATTCAATACTCAGTTGGATTTTCATCGTAATAATCTACAGCCTAGGTTATTGGTACACTAAAATTGTTGCAATATGCAAATGCAAATTGCAAGACAGTCTTTCAACTCGCATGTTTCAGCACATTTTCGACATTTTCACAAGCCGATTCTGACTTGGTGAGTTACGAATAGCTTCTTTCAGAACACAATGCAGTTTCACAAAACTTGGCTGAAAGTTTTTAACGCAACACATCTGAAGGAACAGCTCGCTTCAGAAGGCTTTCCGACTCCGCTATTGCACCCGGACCTAGAGCAAAGTAAACAGTTTTCGTTTGCTTCTGCGAGGATTGATTTTTATGAACCTTCCCTCGCTATGAGAACGGCCACGTCACCCGGCATACCATTCGCACACTTCACGGGCACTTCAGTGACGGTGATCTTTCGCGCGGCAAGATATCAGGCGTTTTCACCCACTGGACACATGCAGGCGCTCAAGGCAAAGGTGGTGGAGGCGAGTTATTTGAAGGCGCAGGACAAGATGGCCACGTTGCCATCCGTCCCGGGGCTCGGCGCGCGCGGGCCATGGTCGACACCTCAACAGTCGGCGCCGACATCGACTGAACACCATCGACTGTGGCCGATACCCGGGCCGTGCACTACGGCAGGTCACCAGTCACGGGGCCAGTGGGCTAACGGCGTCGACACGTGGGCTAAAAGTGGATAAGCAGGGGCGGAGCCAGGAGTGTATATGGAGGAGTACACCTTCCCGAAGGGGTGCCTTCGGCAGAAGAAAAATTGTTGAGAGGGAATGGGGATGGTGAAGGGAGGGAAGGAGGAGGGTGCGCTCAAGCACACTAAAGTTCTTAGTCGTAACGTTTTAGTCTCGAATGGGGACGTCTTGAAAGGGCATCTCGTGTTGAAACATTCGTTGGGCGAGGGCGAGAGTGTACTCGAGCCTTCCGAACCACTTCGGCCTTTCCCGACCGTAGGGGAGCCACCGCTCCATGGAGGGGCACGTTCCCTCAAATGTCCCTGCATCTACCCCTGTGAATGCGCAACACATCAATGAAACAGATCGATGACCAGGTTGTCTACGTGGGTCGACCAGACTTCCGCCAGATAAGATGATAATCGGATGGCGAAGAAGGTTGTCGGCAAAGTGCGCCGCGACGGAGAGGGTGGGGGTGGGGGGCGGGGGGCACATAGCTCTATCCCCTGTCACGGCACTCCGAAGTGGGTGTGACTGGCGTGCAGCTGCTGCTGCACTGGGATAACGTCACCAATGTAGATCATCGAAAGAGATGCTATAGTGACACCAATGCAGATCACAGCAAGTGATGTTATGACGATACTAACGTAGTTCACTGGAGGAAGCCTGCAATCATCGTGTGAACAAGAGTATCATTTACGTGCATTTTTTGTGCAACGGTGTTTCAAGGGTTCTTTTTAACTAGAATACCGTTCTGTTGAACGTTGGTGCGTGTCACCGTATCGTATGTATCACTGCAAACAGCACGCTCATCTATTTCACGTGTTCGTGTGGATGGGAAGGCAATTTTCGACGATAAGCTCATCATTTGGCATGCTACGTGCATTCTTGTCGAAATGTGATTTGATTGGATGCGAGTCTGGATCTTTCATCTCCTGACAGTCATTGATCAAAGTTTGTTTCACGTGAGATAGCTCGGCACATACCAACTTCCAGGAGGAACAATTTTGGACGGCCCGTTAGGCACAATCTCAGGACGCTGGCGGTCTGTTGAACGAGATAATCACAATTTGTATCCATTCATGTACTCCGTTTGTTTTCGGTAAGACGTGCTGTGATGCGAGTCGTAGCTGCTAATCAATGCGCTTAAAAATGGAACATCGTTGTTTCCACGAAGTTCAAATGTGAAGATAAGCACATCTTCCAAGATCACGATTATTTGCTCAAGGTGTGTAGAATATCCACGCCAAGGAAAATGTCAACATACCTAAAACATTGAGTGTTGCCATTGCGCACCAATGAGGGCACATTCGGGGTCAGTTCCCCAACAGGCAGACACTCGGATCAGTGTCTGCCGAGAGGAGATACGGCCGCGCCCTCACGGCGAACTCCGAGAGACCGCCCGGCGTGGGCTGACAGCCACCAGCCGGAGAAAGTTGTAGCGCTCTCTGCAGCTCCAAGGCCGACCAGCAGTACTGCTGGAGGCGGGGCGCAACCGTGTGTATGTGTATGTGTATTGGTGTAGGTGTGTATTGGTGCAGGTGTGTATGGGTGTAGGTGTGTATTGGTGTAGGTGTGTATGGGTGTATGTGTGTATGGGTGCAGATGTGTATGGGTGTAGGTGTGTATGGGTGCATGTGTGTATGGGTGCAGGTGTGTATGGGTGTAGGTGTGTATGGGTGTAGGTGTGTATGGGTGCAGGTGTGTATGGGTGCAGGTGTGTATGGGTGTAGGTGTGTATGGGTGCAGGTGTGTATGGGTGCAGGTGTGTATGGGTGCAGGTGTGTATGGGTGCAGGTGTGTATGGGTGCAGGTGTGTATGGGTGCAGGTGTGTATGGGTGTAGGTGTGTATGGGTGTAGGTGTGTATGGGTGTAGGTGTGTATGGGTGTAGGTGTGTATGGGTGTAGGTGTGTATGGGTGTAGGTGTGTATTGGTGTAGGTGTGTATGGGTGTAGGTGTGTATGGGTGTAGGTGTGTATGGGTGTAGGTGTGTATGGGTGTAGGTGTGTATGGGTGTAGGTGTGTATGGGTGTAGGTGTGTATGGGTGTAGGTGTGTATGTGTGTGTTGGTTGGTTATTTGAGTTTTATTAGGGCGCATCGACCAGGCTTGGTCATTTAGCGCCCATGTGTGTATGTGTGTATGTGTGTATGTGTGTGTGCGTGTGTTTATGTGCATGTGTATGTGTATGTGTGTCTGTGCGTGTGTGTGCGTGTGTGTGCGTGTGTGTGCGTGTGTGTGCGTGTGTGTGCGTGTGTGTGCGTGTGTGTGCGTGTGTGTGCGTGTGTTTATGTGTATGTGCATGTGTATGTGTATGTGTGTCTGTGTGTGTGCGTGTGTGTGTGTGTGTGTGTGTGTGTGTGTGTGTGCGTGTGTTTATGTGTATGTGCAGGTGTATGTGTGTCTGTGTGTGTGCGTGTGTGTGCGTGTGTGTCGTGTGTGTGTGTGTGTGTGTGTGTGCGTGTGTGTGCGTGTGTGTGCGTGTGTGTGCGTGTGTGTGCGTGTGTGTGCGTGTGTGTGCGAGGGAGGGGCGGGTCGTCGAAAGCCCTGAGCCGGCACCACCCCTTCCCGGAATGTAAGCAATCCCATGCTTGTGGGCTGGTGGTGGTTGTCGGTATTTACGTCGCGTAGGCTGTTGGGCCACATATCGCCGCCAACCTCCCACGCCGATTGGCCGCGGGCGACGAGTGGCGGCGGGCGAGACTCGAACCCACAACCTTTCGGTTCTGAAACTGTGCACCTCACCCTAGACGACTCGCTACCTACGGTTGCATGCTGAAGCTCTCGATGGGCCACCCAATGAGGTGTTGGTGCGCTGTCGCCGCTGACAACGCTTCTATCAAGATCATCGGCACTTACACAAAGCGTGAAAAACAACGAAGCACAGACTACGCAGGCAGAGATAGCAACAGCAGAACCGCAATGCACGCAGCAGCGCGCCGACGTGTGGATGGGTGGACAGGTGGATAGGTGGATAGGTGGACAGGTGGGCAGGTGCACGGGCATACATGCGCACCGGATGTACGCCCATGGATGTACACCCCTAGGTTACCTCAGCTGCTCTTCAATCAAATAAATATGGTTAGAACAATGGGTTCTGGACAATGAGTTAAAACAATTAATTCAGTGTGTCCAGGCTGTGACAAACTGGACATGAAGACCCACCCGCAGCCACCAGAGTTGAACCGACTGAAGAGAACTGATGACTGCACTGCGCTCACCCAGCTGTCTCGCTGGAGGAACCCCAGCGCCTCGCAGACTTGCAGAGAGAACGAACAATCGAACAGACGAAGCCCGAGTCGCCCGGTCACGACCGGCTGCAGCACGCATTGTACCCTCTACTGCCGTCACAAACGAAGCGCACCGATACACTAATCGTGCCAACACTGACCGCGGTCTAGCTATTGTCGCGCGAAGAGGCCGCTGGCGACCCTGAACCGGTCGTGGTCGTTGACCACGAGCGTGAAGGTCACCGCCGCCAGTCCGCCGACGGAACACAACGTGACTCGCGGCGGGCGGCAGGGCGCGTGGCGACACCTCGCGGACCGCTCCCCAGGCCGGACGACCGACGCGACGGGGACGCGTCGGGCGTGTGACCGTGAGCACTCGCATGCACGCGGGACCGTCGGAAAATATCCGCCGCCGGCGGTATCGAGCCGCCGGCGCGAGGCGGAGCTCGTTGGCGTTTCAAACCCGGCCGGGTCGGCGGTATCCGGTGCGACGTCGACGTCGCTCGACTGTGAAACGACGGCGCCGATGCTGACCTGGTGCCGCGTCGACGGCGCGGCCGCCGGAAATATCCCGCCGCGTCGATCCGACGACACACGGCGGCGGCAGTGCACGCCTTGCGCGGCGATAGCGCGCTTATCCGGGCACGCCGGCCGCCGCTCGTGCGACTCTCTCACGCCACGACGCCCGCCCGACAACTGCGCAACCGCTGTGCAGCACGCGCGCGCGACAGCCGCCAGGGTGAGGCTAGGTCACGTCCGCGGGCTCGGAGCCAGCCGAGCTCGGCTCTGAGTCGACTGCGCTCCTCACAGTCGTGCACGTGGCCGCTTCTACTGCGGACGTAGACGTTGGACGTGACGTTTATTGCTTTGGATGTTTGTCATTCTGGATCTTTATCCTGACCACGAAATGAGCCTTGTTATACTTACCGCGAAATGATCTATGATCAAAATAACGATCCATTTTTGCTTAACGATTACTTGCGTTGTATAAAAATGATCATTGCCGTTTGATAAACATGTCCTAAACTAACAAAAAGCACAATAATGACGTCTTTATGTCAAAAGCGGAAAAAGCCATACTCTCCAATATAGAGATCCCTCAAATTTTCCTCCCCAAATTCAGGACTTATAAGCACAAATCCACCCCTGTAGGCACCTCTGGCCCGTCAGGAAACTTGTATTCGAGCAGCCCGGCAATCACTTGACCTCGTCGTATCCAGAACGATGCAAGTCGGTTTGCAAGCGTATGAATGTCGGTAGTTGTCCAGATGACGTGGAGAGGGTGATAGATGCATAATTTGAGCTAACGCAAGTACAAGCATACAAATGTGCCGGGTCATCGCGTTCCAATCACTGGTAGGCCTGGTTGCTTCTAATTGCAGCAGTAGTTTTGAGCGCTTCAAAATGCTTGTGAAAGATGGCGCATTTCCGCCACATTTAATCCAAGCAAATGTGTGGCGTCTGAAGTACGCCTTGGAAATGTAGGTCAGTAATATTTGTTGACAGCGATACAAAAAAATGAACATGAACAGCATGTACTTCGCACGTAGAACAGCATGTAGTTCGCTGAACTTTATGCTTCAGCTTGGCTATCGATCACTGTCAGTCACAATTACCTGGTATTGATGATTTTGTGTATTTTCACGAACTTGTCGCCGCTGTGTTATCAAACAGCGAATGAGAGTACCAACAGGCGAGGTTGGTGAAAATAGTAGAATCAGTCAGTGACAACAATCATACCAAGGTCGCCTACCATAGGTCTACGGACGACGGAAGAAGAACCTTGTGTTTTTAAGAAGTATTCAACCACTAGATCATGTAGCGTCGCCAACCTCTCACGCCGATTGGTTGCGGGTGGACGCCGGTTATGAGATTCGAACCCACAATCTTGCAATCAAGAGTCCGACGCTAATCCAACTGAACTACCGATCTTCCCCCCACCCCCCGCCTACGGACGATATAAGTGTCAGTAAATGAGTCTGTGTCAGCGAATGAAGTTAGTCATCCACGATAACATAGGGATATAGTTCAAACCTTCCTGAACCTTCTTCGAACTGGCGCATCACGCAAATCGAAAAAGCAGGTTTCAATTCCTCGTGATACGTTCAGCTAGTTTTTGCCCTGTAGCTTCGCCGTCTTTGCGCCAGTTGCTTGCAGGAGTGCTCGAGGAAATTTGGGCAGATTACTGGCCACGAGCCAACATCCCATCAGTCACAGACAGATGAGCTGCCCACTACACCACCGCTATCACCCAGCGCGATCTGAGGAAGTAACAGACCGATAGGGACCTGCCGGTATACAACATACTATACGTGCACCGCCAACAACAAAGCCTGACGACGGCAGCACGAACACCGGCAGGAGATCTGAGGGGTTGGTTGGTTATTCGGGCTTAGGGGCGCATCGACTGCTTCGGTCATACAGCGCCCATGGAGATCTGAGGGGATTTGAGGGCGAGAGTCGCAGCGAGGGCACGGACAGCTTGGGTGAAGAGCAACCGCCCACATTGTCCACTCCGCCCCTCCCCATCAGGCAGCACACCTGGACCGCGACCCCGGGCAGGAAGCGACGAGGCACCGACGCCACCACCCGCCCTGCCCAAGGTCACCGACAGAGGGCTGCCGGCGGTGGCTGTGGCTCAGAGCACAACCCCCCTCCCACCCCCACCCGAGACGTGTCGCGTCCAGAAATTAGTGAAGGACCTTTAGAGGGGTGTTGCAAGGGGTGTTGCACCCAGTGGGGTTGCACGAGTGGGTGTTGCACGAGTGGGTGCTGCACGAGTGGGTGCTGCACGAGTGGGTGCTGCACGAGTGGGTGCTGGCCTCATATGGGAAAGCTCGGGTGCTGCACTTCAATACATCTGCACACTCGCCCACGCACAAACGCGCTCCTACTTGCAATTACGCTCACTCACTCCTAGTCCCCAACACGAGAAGGGTGACAACATGCCTTCCATCCAAGAGCTCGCAAGTTCGCCACTGGGAGAAAATGTGGTCCTCCAGTCATTAGACTAGGCGGAACTTCCTGCTCGTTACAGATTCCTCAGCGCGCCAAGTGCTAAAGGCTGCTGTGCTGAGCTGTGTGCTGAGCTGTGTGCTGAGATGTGTGCTAAGATGTGTGCTGAGATGTGTGCTGAGATGTGTGCTGAGATGTGTGCTGAGCTGTGTGCTGAGCTGTGTGCTGAGATGTGTGCTGAGATGTGTGCTGAGTGTGTGCTGAGCGTGTGCTGTGTGTGCTAGTGTGCTGTGTGGTGTGCTAGCTGTGTGCTGAGATGTGGGAGATGTGTGCTAAGTGTGTGCTGAGTGTGTGCTGGTGTGTGCTGAGTGTGTGCTGAGCTGTGTAGCTGTGTGTTTTGTGTGTGCTGAGCTGTGTGCTGAGATGTGTGCTGAGATGTGTGCTGAGATGCGTGCTGAGATGTGTGCTGAGATGTGTGCTGTTGACTCGTGCATTTGTGTGGCGTCGAGGCGTGTTGTACGTTATTGCAAAACACTGAAGTGCAGTTGGGTTCACCTGAGCAGTGGCATGCATGTTCACCTCCACTCCTGCGTGCAGGCTGTAGGCTCACGATGTTCGTGCATTGCCACATGGGAACAGCAGGGGTCAGATGAGACGGCACCCTCAGTTATTTCCAGCACCTCCAATAATCCTACCTGCACTCTTAACCAAGCTGATTTTTATTCCGGAGAACGTTCCGCGAGAAGCTTCTAGATGGCAAAGATGGCAAATGGGGCCGGATGCTACCGTTCGGGATGATTTCGTGAGTGGACATAAGTATATATCCGCATCAAATGAGGAGCTTTTACTAGCTTACATCAGCTCCAGCAAAAGGAACACACTGGGACATTAGGTAAATACAACATTGAATTTAATGCAATGCATTATGCAACACATGCATGCAACCCACTTACACCATTAGCGCAACGCATTTGAGTGCATAGCTCCGCCAGCTCACCAAGGTGCTTTACGGCTTCTACCTGTGCGCTACAACACAAGGTAGTTCTACGTTCCATCGGCCTCAGCACGTCACCTTACGTCATCACGGCATAATTTGCAAGTCACCTCAAGCCTATAAAAACCGGCCCAGGGCAAACCAGAGCGCGACGAGCCCTAGCCAGGCGATACCACTTGACTCGTTCACTTTCCCAGTTATTCTTGAAGTTCAATCACCGGACCTCTCATTTACTTCTCCCTCCCCGTACCTCCCCTCCCTTACCCCCACGCCCTCGTCAGAATATGCCCTTCAGCCGACAACGGTGAAAATGGCGACGGTGGCGACGAGCGAAAAACAGCGCGCTACCCGGAACACACATGCAGCAGCACTGTGCGACGCATGGTGAAACTGCACTTATGGTGATGTGCGCAGCGCGGCCCCGGACCCGCACCGTATCCGGGAGACATCGGCCGACCGGCAGGGGCCAGCAGGGGCCAACAAGGGCCAACAGGGGGCTAACAGGGGGCTAACAGGGGCTAACAGGGGCCAACGGGGGCCAACAGGGGCCAACAGGGGCCAACAGGGGCCAACAGCGGCTAACAGAGCAAATAGTCTAGCCGGGGTTGACGGACCAAGAGGCTAACAGGTACTATAGGGGCTAACAAGTGCTTCCCAAAGGCGGGTATTTCCTGTTGGGCACATACAAAATGAAAGTTGAACTTTCCCTACTAACAGAACAATTGGAAATTTCGTTGACATTTCCTTTCTGCACTACAGTGGAATGTGTCACTCGCACACACACACACACATATATATATATATATATATATATATATATATATATATATATATATATATATATATATATATATATATATCTCAATGTGGTATACTGAGGCTGCTCGCCCCAGTGGAACAACAAAGTTAGAAGGGAAAGTTGAGAAATTCTGCAGCCAGACTCCAGTGGGAGCTTCGGATAATTTTCAGATCACGTCATCCAGAGCGACAGCTGAATCGAGTTCCTCGTTCGGTGTTCGATGGCTTTTCGACAGCCCGCATGGTCCCCTCAACTCAAAGGTCCGCAGGGCATCCCGCGAACGAAGAGCTCTTCGGAGATTCAACATAGCCGTGAGACATTTCGTAGAGAATCGAAGGTGTCGACACGGTGCAGCTGGCGAGAAGCACAGCGGTCGGAGACGAAGAGCGTGGAGCGAGGAGCCAGGAGCGAGGAGCGAGGACCGGTCGCACGACACCCGTCGAGGAGTCTGAACAGACAGCCGTCGAGGAGTCAGGAGACAGGACAGAACAGTCGGGAGACAGGACAGGACAGGACAGTCGGGAGACAGGACAGGACAGTCGGGAGACAGGACAGGACAATCGGATGACAGGACAAAACAGTCGGGAGACAGGACAGGACAGTCGGGAGACAGGACAGAACAGTCGCGAGACAGGACAGAACAGTCGGGAAACAGGACAGAACAGTCGGGAAACAGGACAGGACAATCGGGTGACAGGACAGAACAGTCGGGAGACAGGACAGGACAGAACAGTCGGGAGAAAGGACAGGACAGGACAGGACAGTCGGGACACAGGACAAGACAGGACAGTCAGAAGACAGGACAGGACAGTCGGGAGACAGGACATGACAGTCGGGAGACAGGACAGGACAGTCGGGAGACAGGACAGGACAGTCTGGAGACAGGACAGGGCAGTCGGGAGTCAGGACAGGGCAGTCGGGAGACAGGACAGGACAGGGCAGTCGGGAGACAGGACAGGACAGGACAGTCGGGAGACAGGACAGAACAGTCGGGAGACAGGACAGAACAGTCGGGAGACAGGACAGAACAGTCGGGAGACAGGACAGGACAGTCGGGCGACAGGACATGACAGGGCAGTCGGGAGGCAGGACAGGACAGTCGGGAGACAGGACAGGACAGTCTGGAGACAGGACAGGGCAGTCGGGAGACAGGACAGGACAGGGCAGTCGGGAGACAGGACAGGACAGTCGGGCGACAGGACAGGACAGGACAGTCGGGAGACAGGACAGGACAGTCGGGCGACAAGACATGACAGGGCAGTCGGGAGGCAGGACAGGACAGTCGGGAGACAGGACAGCCCGGAGCTGCGCCGTGCCATAGGGCCGGGAGAGGCGCCATAGTGCATCGACCGAGGAGCGGGAGAGAGCCGACGGAGGTGGAGGAACACGAGAGGACCGGTGCAACAGCGAGGGAGGAGCGAGTGACGATCGGTGAAGGAGCGAGGGAAGAACACGAGGGGGTCGATGAAGGAGCGAAAGAAAAATATGACGGGGTCGTCAAAAGAACGAGGAGTAGCGAGAGGTTTGATAGAAGAACGCGAGATGTGGGAACGAGATAATTAACTGAGGAACGAGATGGGATTAGAGCAGTGGAGAGATGGAAACGAGCAAATGTCGATCGAAGGACAATCAATAGAGAACAGGGAAGTATGAGGACTGCTGGAAAAACAAAAAAGGATTGACGGAATAACAAGGCAGACCAATAGCGGAACGGGAGTGAATTGAAGGAAGAGCCTTGGCTAACAATCGACAGAAGCATGTGCCTGAAATAAGACAATACGTTCAAGTTCGCAGGTAGCAAAACTCAAGACCGCCGCTAACTTCCTCAAGCCAAGTGGGTTACTGCACTCAATTATGTATAATAATCATTTGTCATGACGCGACGGCCATTTCAAACGGTACATGTTCACCTGCAACCACATCTATCACAGACATCACATCCGCATGCCCACGTGTCATGTGGAACACTGCCAAGGAAGAGCGCCAAGAAGTGGAGTCTGGCGTGGCCCGTTAGCCACCAGTAATCACGGCAGATAACTCGTGTGTGAATGGCGGTCACAGTGCAACCATTGCCTTAATCGTTGGTGTGGCAACTACTTAAAGTGGTGCTACCAGCGCGGTAACGACATAATTATCCAACTGAAAAAAAAATATTGAGGAGTAGCTCAAAAGCAAAGGACATGCAAGGGATAATAGCCTACAGGAACTAAGTCATCAGGTTTTTTTAGATGGAAGGAAATCTGCATTATTATAATTAGTAGCTGTGGCACAAAGTTTCTTGTTGCATGCTATGAACATATTTGCAATTATACTTTCAGAGAAGTCCTGTCTTATGGTAAGGAGGCCGAAGCATTTATTCCGTGAAGAATCCTCTTCTACCCTTTTTTTTCTTTTCTACCCTTCTCACTGACTTCTCCTGTAAAGGGCACAATATGCTGTTGGAGATTGTGGACAATAAACAATAAATCCTTGGTTGAAGGACATATTTGGTTTTGGAGAGAGAACTAGACCATAGCTTCACCGATAAACATCTCTACTACCACACAACTACTCAGTGGACACCCAAGTCCCTGCAGCTGTTCGCTTGTCAAATTATTTGCCAACTGCCCACCCCTCGAGATACTCACCATGACCAGCATGATTTTCTGCAGACACTGGACGCCATACCAGGGCGCATCAGACAAACCCCCCCCCCCACGGGCCAGTGTTTCGCAATCGCCACCGCAATTCCCAGAGACCACTTTCGATGAAGCTCTCCCAGGTCTTCTGCTTACTCGACTGCCCTTCTGCGTAGCGCCCGGGGTGGAAATTCCCCGACAACTGCCAAGCGCAAGCTAACAGAGCGTCGACGGCGACCGGTGCGGTCGGTGGAGGCCGGTGGGGGCCGGTGAAGGCTGGTGGGGACCGGTGGGGGCCGGTGGAAGCCGGTGGCGGTTGGTGGAGGCTGGTGGAGGAAGGTGGAGGCTGGTGGAGGCAGGTGGAGGCTGGTGGAAGTTGGTGGAGGTTGGTGGAGGTTGGTGGGAGCCGGTGGAGGCCGGTGGAAGCCGATGGCGGTTGGTGGAGGCTGGTGGAGACAGGTGGAGGCTGGTGGAGGCAGGTGGAGGCAGGTGGAGGCAGGTGGAGGCAGGTGGAGGCAGGTGGACCCGACAAAGATCCGCTGGCGTGCCCAGCAGCTCGGCGGGTGCCGCCGCGATGCACGTGCAGCGCACGTGGTGCGGCGTGGCGCCACGTGCGTCCGTCGCTATGCGGCCGCCGCGACGCGGAATGTGAAACTCGCCCGCGCCGCCGCCGCCGGACGAAACCCAAACGCGCACGAGACGACCGCCAGCGCCGCCAGTCCTGTGAAAGTGACCGCCGGCGGGTCACGTGACCGGCGTCGGTTTCACTTGGCGCGCGCCGCCTTTTTGAGCGCGCCGCCGAGCGCCGCCGCCCGCCCACCTCCGTCCTGGCGTCCGCCGGTGTTGACGACGACGCTTCGCGCCGAAGAAGCCTGGCGGTGAGTGGGCTGACCTATCTCCACCGGGCTGCATATAACTAGGTAGGGCTGCAGATGGCTAGGTAGGGCTGCATATGGCTGGATGGGCTCTAGGCGACTTGGTGGGACTGCAGATGGCTATGTATGGCTGCAGATGGCTATGTAGGGCTGCAGATGGCTATCTAGGGCTGCAGATGGCTGGGTAGAAGTTGCAGATGGCCGGGTAGAAGTTGCAGATGGCTGGGTAGAAGTTGCAGATGGCCAGGTAGAGGCTGTAGATGGCCAGGTAGGGCTACAGACGGCTGAGTACAGCAGTATGGCAACAGTCCACGACAGTGGGCGAGACATTTTCGATGGAATCATTTTCAAGTATCGTTCCGCATACCAAATATGCTTGCGGTAAAGTTAACTGGGTCGCGTCCCCGATGCTCTCCCTCCTCCGCGTGCCTTCCACTCGAAATGCCAGCCCACATCATGAGCGGATCCAGGAATTGTTATGGGGAGCACATGTCTGGAGGGGCGCCACTTCAAAAGCACCTGGATGGGTGACCGGGGGCTTAGTTTCTTTGGGGCGCCTCTGGCGTAGAAAGAATAACGGCAGTGCGCTCGAGCCATCCTGGGGAGCGTCTTTTCGTCTCGGCGGGCGGCTCCAGCTAAAAATTCGGGAGGGGTACACTTGAACCTTCCCAGAGAAGTGCCCTTTCGTGGCCGGAGGGGCGCACCTTCACACGGGCGGGGCACATTCCCCCAGTGTCTCTCCCCTTGTATCCACCCCTGGGTTACACTGGTTTGCACAACGATTATTCTCGACACCGCAATAACAATCAACTGCCTAATTATATGACGTCCAAATGCAAATCACAAACACCAATAGCCAGCCACTGCTGGCTATCGTACTAAGATAAAGGAGACATATTGCAACGTTTAGCCATCGACTTCAGGAACGCTCTTCGGCCGCGTTACGCCAGAGATCCAACTGGAGCCATAGGCCGATGGCTGCACTGGAAAACGTGCAACTGTTACAGCGCGGATATTTTGTGGGCACCAGTGCGATTTTCAAGTCACAGTATGAATGATGTGAAATCATGTGTGCTTGTGTTGCCTTTTGCTTTTCTCAATACATAGGCAGCAAACGAGAGTCTACAGAAAGCATCATACAGGAGTAGTTGCCAAGCGATGTATTCCCAGTCAGCTCAACCGCTGGTGACGTCACCGGTCATGGTTCGCCCTGATTGGTCCGATCAGGCTGCTCGGACGCAGGCCGCTTTCCATTCGGACGATAACTTTGACGACTGTACCGGTAGTTCGCAAGAATTCATTTCAGGATCCGCAAGTTTACACTTGAGGGCGTTTCGCACCGTTCCCTATGTGAAGACTAAGCAGAGCGCACACACCGAACAACGGTAGCCAGCTCAGATTGGGGACGATCGAAGCCGAGGACCGGAGCGGAAAACGAGGACATGGCGGGACAGAAGCGTCTAGAAGAGCATTGCCCTTGCTTCTGTTAGGGGGTGAGAAACGACCGAAATATGTCGGGTGTGCATGTCGGGTTACGTGTCGAGGTGTACATGCGAGGTCACGTTGTGCATGCGGGGTCAGAAAACACGTCTGGCGAGTTTTTTTTTTTAGCCGCTGCCAGAGCGAAGGCTCCTCCCATGCGAATGTCCAGCCGCGACGATGAATCTGGCAAACGCGATGCACATTTCATGGCAGGCAGCTGACTGTCATCAAACTATCACCCCAGCCGCAAGAGCAACGGAGCCGAGGAACGGGCAAAGGGCGTCCTCCCTAGAGACCACTTCGTGGTTCTTTTACCGATTGGCATAGAATATTACTGGTCAAAGAGTAGATTCGCTTGCTGAAAAAAAGTCTCCAATCCTGAACAACTGAAAATCTCGGTCGCACACGTGACCACAATCAGTCGCTATGGCAACCACGAATTTGAGTCCCGGCGAGCCCTGCGGCAGAAGGCGGCTTCAGTCTGCCTGGGGATGGCGACACGCACGCCGGGGGGTCCGCGCTCGGCACCTGGAGCCCGCCACGTGGCCGGCATCTTCAGCAGACTAACCGTCGCCCGTGAAAGGCGGGAATCTACGCAGGTTCCCGATACCAGGTACGGACCGAGCCGCACAGACGACCCCGTGACCGCGTTTCGCGGAGTTATAGCCGGCGCGCATGCGCACATGTGCTGCCATCGCCTCGACTGCGCAACTGCGCGGTACGTAATAGAAATTGGGTGACGCAACACGGAGATCATCCAAAATCACCCATGTCAGTTGGAGGTCCAGTTAGGTGCTTCAGTGTTCAAAGTGCATTGGGGCCATAGATCACATCGCCCCCATCATTAGTGTAATCAGAACGTCTGGCAAAATCCAGGCCATTGTGAAATAAAATAGTCGACGAGGAAACAAACATGCCACACCAGTCCGCACCTCGCCACTACTGCCTATGCACGAAACACACAAACGACAAAACATTGCGTTTTTTGCAGTGTATATCTTGCTTCAGCTATATTTTACCCATTTTTTCGGACCCATCGAACCGACAGTGTGCCCAGGTGTCCTTGGAATGGGCGAGGATCGTATCGAGGCACCATGGGTTGTAAATCCTGGTGTACCGTGCCGGAGCCAATAATGGATACAGAGTTGTAGCATCTGATCAGGTCTGCCTATGTTCCGGCAATTAGCACATCACGGCGGTGGCAGATAACGTCCAAATCATCTGGCGCAGTACAACAAACGGAGGACAACGTCCAAATGATCTGGCGCAGCACGGCAGATGGCAGACAACGTCCAAATCATCTGACGCAGTACGGCAGATGGCAGACAACGTCCAAATCATCTGACGCAGTACGGCAGATGGCAGACAACGTCCAAATCATCTGGCGCAGTACGGCAGAGGGCAGACAACGTCCAAATCATCTGGCGCAGTACGGCAGATGGCAGACAACGTCCAAATCATCTGGCGCAGTACGTCAGAGGGCAGACAACGTCCAAATCATCTGGCGCAGTACGGCAGATGGCAGACAACGTCCAAATCATCTGGCGCAGTACGGCAGATGGCAGACAACGTCCAAATCATCTGGCGCAGTACGGCAGAGGGCAGACAACGTCCAAATCATCTGACGCAGTACGGCAGATGGCAGACAACGTCCAAATCATCTGGCGCAGTACGTCAGAGGGCAGACAACGTCCAAATCATCTGGCGCAGTACGGCAGATGGCAGACAACGTCCAAATCATCTGGCGCAGTACGGCAGATGGCAGACAACGTCCAAATCATCTGGCGCAGTACGTCAGAGGGCAGACAACGTCCAAATCATCTGGCGCAGTACGGCAGAGGGCAGACAACGTCCAAATCATCTGGCGCAGTACGGCAGACGGCAGACAACGTCCAAATCATCTGGCGCAGTACGGCAGACGGCAGACAACGTCCAAATCATCTGGCGCAGTAGGGCACCAGCGCCCCATGCGACCCGGGCATACCGGCCGGAAGCCCACTGATCGCCCAGTCATTTCCTGCTTATGTAACTCAACATGACGCCAGATGCAATGCCATACAGAATAGTTGGAAGCGAGCGAGAGCGAGAGAGAGATGGGGAGGGAGAGAGAGAGGCAGCGGGAGCGGGAGCGAGAAAGCGAGAAAGCGAGAGAGCGAGAGAGCAAGAGAGCGAAAGTGAGAGAGTGAGAGAGGGGAAGGAGGGGGAAGGAAGGGCGGGGAGGGAGGGAAGAAGGGCGAGGAGGAAGGGCGGGGAGGGAGGGAAGAAGGGCGAGGAGGAAGGGCGGGGAGGGAGGGAGGAAGGGCGGGGAGGGAGGGGAAAGGCGGGGAGGGAGAGTTAGCAAATATCTGATAGGCTAACTGAGCAGGCATGAATATGGTACTCTCGACAAAGACAGTCCATTGGCAGACGCCATCTCCTATTGAAACGCACTTCTTGCTGATTGAAAAAGATATCCTCCGAGGACCTTCGAACACATCACATGTGAACCACAAGAAATTGCACTACTTACCTAAAATATAAACGAAATGCAAGATTGCCCCGAAAATTGCATGATAGTGACGTCTGATAATGCGGTGGTTATACTTCTCGACAACAAAAATGGTCTGCTTCACAGAATAGCATGACATGGTGGCAAGACTATCAATGTACATGTCATCTCCACTTATCACGATAATACATCTTCAACGTGATGCCAATTTTGTATTTTGGATGTTAATCCATTGTTGTCCAGATGCACAGTGGCGCAATGCACACATTAGAAATCGCCCATCGGCAACAGTATACATTTGCAGTCCCAATAGTGAACATTAAGCAAGGATACTTTTTTTTGCGGACGCCAGAAGCGCGCCATAGCGATTATTGTTCCATATTGATATCGGCGCATTGAGAGGCTTCATTGAACAGACACCAGTTCCAAATGTAGTGAAATCCAACAAACGCAACAGCGGCGGAAGATGCTGGGAAAACGGCGCACCCACTACGATGCTCTGCCGATCCGCCACGCCACTCCCCCACGCCACTCCCCCACACCATTCCACTTCACAGCCACACCAGACTCCGCCGGTATTCAGACCGAGCCCAACAAACCCACCTGGATCGGCAGCGATTCCGCCTGGGGCGACTGGAGACGAGTCGGTCCGCAAGCCGGCGCGACGAAGACCGCCCGGCTGACGGAGCGGCCGACCCGGCGACCCGGCGACCCGGCCACCACCAGTAGTGGCATCGCACGGTGCCCAGCTTGCGGCTCGCGCCTCGACAGCGCCCAGCACCGCCAGCGTAGCGACGCCAGCAGCTTACGCAGGGAACATGCGGGCCGCGCAGCCACCGGTAACTTGGACGCGCCGGACAGGACAGACTTGCACGGCCGGCGGACCACGAGCGACCCCGCAGGGTGTGATGGTCGGGCCCGGAGAGCCCGGGGCCACGACCCTGAGAGCCCGGCGCGCCGTCGACGGCACCGTCCCGGCCACACTGACCGCACACACACGACACACAGCACACTGTGTCTATCACTGCGCCGCCTCTCGAGCGGAGGCGGCGCGGCCGTGGTGTCCGCGCTGTCGCCGTCGACCGCCGGCGCGGCCCGGCGCCTGCGCCTGCGCCTCCTGCTAGGCGCAGTTCATCCACGAGCAGGTACAGGGGTAGGCCGCGTTGGCCGGGTAGAACGGCGCGAGTATGACGGCGCCGCCGCCCGGGAACTGGGCGCTGTAGTGCGTCTGCAGCATCGCCTGCTGCTGCTGCATGTAGACGTTGAAGGCGAGCTCCTGGATGAGGCTGAGCGTCTGGCGCCGCTCGTGGCCCATCAGACACACGGTCGACTCCTCCACCACCCTGTGCAGCACGATCAGGTAGGCGTACTTGAGCGGCTCGTCGGTGCCGACGAAGTGGTTGGTCAGGTACGTCTCCAGCTTGTTACGCTGCTGCATGGTGTCGGGGAAGTCGATGAAGAAGCGCGAGCACATGTACCGCTCCAGGGTTTTTATGTTGTCCGGGCTGTAGGGCTTGTAGTCCTTGACCAGGAGGTTGCAGTACTTGAGAAGCCCGCCGCCGCGGATCTCCTCCGGCCGCCGCGTGGCTATCAACTTCTTCTGCAGGTGGTAGAGCGCCTCGTGGAAGTCGCCGTAGACGCTGACGCCCACCACGGTCGGGTAGAACGTCTCGGTGACGATCTTGGGCTCGGCACATCGGTAGAACAGCATGATCGAGTCGAGCAGAATCTGGAACGAGTCCACCGAGAACTCGAACTTCCGCTTCATGGTGTCGACGAACTTCAGCTCCACGTTCCTTCCGCCATGGTTGGAAAGCGAGATGAGCGACCACCGATCGCCGTCATTCACCTTCACCATCTTGTGCACGTAGCCCTCCTTCATGCTGCACGAGCTCATGCGCGTCTTGCTGACGCCCTCCGGCAGGAAGTCCAACAGCGACTGCAGCACCGCCGTCTTGACCCGCTCGAAGTCACGTGGCGTCTGCAGGTCTACCAGGAAGATGAGGTCGAGGTCGTTGTACGCCTGCTGGTCGTCCGTGGCCAGGATGTGGCTGGCCGCCCCGCCGTTGATGCGCACACTGCGCACGTGCACGCCGTCCGTCTCCAGCCGTGCGCGCACCACGTCCACCAAGTCCTTCAGCTTCACCTCCAGCGTGGGGAAGTTGCCGCGCCCGTGGATCGGCAGCACCTCGTTCAGCACGCCGTCCAAACGGCGCACCTGCTCGTAGGTGAGCGTGGCCAGGTGCTGGTCGTCGCTCGACCACGAGGACGAGGACGAGGACGAGGACGAGGACGAGGACGAGGTGGTCACGCTGTCCGGCGACGACGTCATCAGGCGCGACTCCATGGTCTCGAGAAGGGCGAGCTCCTCGGCTGACACGTACAGGGTGCCGCACTGAAACGAAACAGGCCACTGTCAGAGGCGTGACGAGCTTAGTGTGGTGAGGTACGCGAGCTTCAGGGCGCGTCGACTTTGTTGGTCACACGGCGCCCATTCGGAAGCGTGACTGGGCAGACACCAGTGAAAGCGACCGAGGGAAGAAGAAACACTTTGGGCTCCTTTTTGACTCATTCGACTGTCAGATCGTGTAACGTCGCCAACCTCTTGCGCAGATTGGTCGCGAGTAGACTGCGTAATCACGACGTGTGTGGGATACGAACCTATGGTCCTACGACCAAGTTCGATCCCGGCCACCGCTCGGACTGGTAGTGCTGGTCTGTCCGCCGACCAGTCACGTGATATGTCACGTGATATGTCATGGAATGTGCGACTGGGTGCCGGTCGAGTCAGCGGTCAACGAAGTGACGCATTCAAACTGTCATCCAGCAGGCAGAAAGTCAATACCGCAGAATTGTTAACAAAGCATCTCGACTTTTTTACTATTGTTGCCCAGCATCTGTTTGGCATTATCATTGCGTTAATGCATAGACCGGCAGCATTGTAGCGAAACAGATTCCCGAGTGTGACACGCTTTCGGTAGGCGTGTTTGATTACTGTGCTACGTTATACCGACTGATATGGTTTCTGCAGTAAGGTACCATGAATCCATTAATCATTATACTGCGCTGGCATTTGGTATTTGGTATCTCATCGCACCGTTCATGGCATGCACTGTTCAAGTGAGCATGTGCTATAGGTGTTATGCTATTTGAGTTATGCGACATGCTATGTGCTAAACGAGCTCTATGATTAATTACTAAGGACAACTGTGTCGCGTATTCATTCCCTCATGCACTGTCCGTTAGTGGATATACAATGGGTTTCACCAATATGTGGAATTGGGCCTATGTACACATGTTTGCCTCTATGTATTCTGCCGCGCCCTAGCACGCCTCGGTACGTCATTCCTTGGCCTCGGGATTCCTCGGCTAGTCTCCGACGTTGTGCGAGTCCATGCGAGTCCTACGGAGACATGCTTTCGATAATAACGCGTCCTCGTCCGTGGAGTGTGACAAAAGTAATAGCCTGGTGTCAATCGACACTGCCACAGACACTAACGTGTGTCTGTGTATTGTTTGTTTATTGGTTGGTTCACGACATACTTTATGCACATTCACGGCTAATGGCGCCGGCCAATCACTGTTTCGCCGGTGGGCCGCCTCATAAACTAACGCTCGCTCCGTGCCGTATTGGGGCAATCAGAAGACTCGAGACTCGAATCAACAACACTCCCCACCCCGTGAACGGCCCAAGGAACACCATTGTTGTAAATTGTAACGTTTGACTTCATTTCTAATAAAGTACAACAACCCGTTGATGATGGAAACAATGAACTTAACTAAACTAAACATGGAACTATTGCATTGACTACTGAGGCTAGAATATGGTTATTGGTTATTCTACCATTATTTGATGATATTTTTACATGTTACTCGTATTAAACATTTTGGCTTTAAAAAATGCGTTTCCATACCATACCATACTATACTAGGTATAATGTGTTCATTTCAAGTTTGCTAATTTTGCTTAATTTACAACTCTTTCGGAGCCGGAGCCGCCCTGCTTTTGACGGCTCCGACTCCGGCTCCGAGTAAAATGTCCCGGCGGCTCCGGCTCCGGCTCCGCATCCCTGACCCCACCCATACAGGACTGACCGGTGGGCTCACCGATTATTTGTGACGGCGCCAGTTATGAATCAATGAGAAAATACCTCTTGAGAGAGAAAGGAAGAAAATTATTATCTTTCACTCCAGTGACATACATCGCATCTCAGCTAGGTGCCAAGATTTAACCACCAAGTGCTTTTGCACCGCTCTGGGAAAGTGTAACGGGTTCGCAAAACTGATTACAATAAACTTCATGATGATGATGACGATGAAGATGATGACCGAGACCTCAACGTCCCTCCGCCTGAGCCACTGCGCGAACCCCAACTACAGAGGGAGTGACTGATCCTGTGGTGACTGTGCACTCATGGAACCGATACTCGAATGCCGGAAACGATAACACTCGGTCGAAATATGGACAGAAATGGGCCGCTCTCGTGCGATTCCGCAGTGCCGCACAGGAAATATTGGTAGGCTTCCCTCATGAAACACATGCTGACCTGCCTGATGCTGCCTTTTTGTCTTGCTGCTGTGTTTAGATTCGTGACAGGTGTAAAATGTCGTGTTCATGGCTAATTTATCGAATGCACTGTGCTGATTGACAACCGACCTGAGCATATACTAAATATTCAACAATGAATATGTCCGGCTTCTACAGCAAATAAACAATAAATATTTGACTATGGTATGACAAAGCTTCTCAAGTAGTTCTACGCTAACTATCATATCAAATGAAATATCCTCTTTTCCAGACATCGGCAGCACCAGAAGCGAAGTGGTACAAATACCATTTCGGCACCAGGCACAACTGAAGACAGGTTACGCTTTCTGGCTGGCTGGCGAGCGATAGCATGCGGAAATCCTCGAGCGCCGTGTTATCACAACACCCCGACAGGCCAGCCACTTCCATGGAATGGTGTTGTACATTCCAGAGGCCCATGCCACTCTGCCGTTCACATGCAACCAGTCCGCAATCATGCTGCTCAAGCATGCGCAAACTGCTCAACAGCTTGTACTGACGATAACAGAACACCACGGGCACGTCTTCGGAAACACTTTCCTTGAAGTGAAGCTTGTAAGATGTCTCGATAACATTCACAAATATCGCCATGAAGAGTTGCATTCATAGACGGCCGTTTGCACGGGCGGATCACGCCAATCGTAGCGTGAGCATGAGTGCATCACCAAGGCCAAGTCGACCACTATTGAGCGTCGGAATCGACACTGAACCACTCACACCGCCCACCACGACCGTGGTAGGCGGTGTGTCTGAACCAATACTGAACCACCCACACCGCCTACCACGACCGTGTGGTGTGTCTGAACCAACACTGAACCACCCACACCGCCTACCACGGCCAGACGTCTGAATCAACACTGAACCGCACCACACCGTCTACCACGACCGTGTGGTGTGTCTGAACCAATACTGAACCGCCCACACCGTCTATCACGGCCAGACGCGTCGGCAGCAGGGGAAGGGAGCGCGCGCCGCCGACGCCGCGACTCAATACCCGGCCGGGTCACAGCACAGTCCATGTGGCCATGTGGTGGATCAGACCAAGCCATGCGGCCATGTGGCCGGCATCATATAAGGGTCGGTATCAGCATTGGCAGGTATCAGGTATGGGCCGGAAACAGACATGGACCGGTATCACGCATGGGCAGGCATCGGGTACTGACAGGTATCAGGTATGGGCCAGTATCAGGCATGGGCGTGTGTCAGCATGGATCAGCATCAGGCAGTCATCGGTACGACGTCTGGACCGCCATCAGAACATCGTGACTGCTCACGCATGACTCATGAATGGTCTGCAAACACTGCAGGTGTCGACGGAATTGAAACGATTAATTAATAATATTCAGCTCGCTCACTAAATTGATATTCAGCTCGCACGGTACGCATATCATGGCAAGCCCGACATATTCATGGCACAAACTGAGCTCAGAAAATGCCTGTGAAATATCATCAAACACCTGTACAAACATGTACCCACATACTAGTATTTGGCACTATCCATCCATGCAGCCACATAGCAGTCCTTGACGCGCAGTGAGCATGCCACGCCACAGTCGGACAGCCTTGAACAGGGCCGCCGTTTTGGACGGTCCATGGCCACACCTGGTGCGCGGGGCGTTGGCCAACGAACGGCGGAAGGTCGTGCGACGTGGCAGCGGCCGTTGTCGTAGGGACTACGTACACACGGCCGTTCGGCCATTGATTATGGTGCCCGGCTTGTAGGACACGAATCAATGGTCGCCTCGGTGCAAAACCAGTGCAACCCTGGCGAGACCCGACTTGCAGTGTACCGTATCCTGACCAGACCCGACCTCACCCTGGCCGGGCCCCTCTCGGATGGCGAGGAGTGAAAATGGGCGACATCTGAAGGGTGTGAATCAAAGATGAGCGAATCCTCTTGTGGGGAATTACTTCATCGGAGGAGTATTGGTTAACTATCTTACGACACCATAGTGGTTGTTGAGTTTGGCCACTTGGGCCGATCAGAGCGAGAGGCTAAAAAGCCCACAAGTTGGCCGGACAAGTTTGCAGTGCTTGCTCAGTCTAGGGAAGAGATCAGACAGCAGCACCGTCGATGGAATTACGGCGGATACGCCAGACGTCCAAACCCATTCTTCTCACCCGCCACTGGTGATAGACTGTTGACGTCGAACAATCTCCATGTGGTCCATCTCATAGATCCAAACTGTCTCGTGTCGTGCTCAGAGACCCAGTAGTTCACAGCCCATGAGGGCATTCGGAGACACCAGACGGGCTGAAGAGCTGTTGCTGATGGCTGGAAAACTTTAAAAGCTACGTTTCAAAGCGCACGTCTGTGCCAGTAGTCCGTGCAACGACTGCGTTTCTGGGTGTGTGTGTGGGGGGGGGGGGTGAGGTCAGGGGGTGGATCGGGGATGGTGTCGACGCTGCATCAGTCTCCCCTGTGCACGACTCACCACTCACTATAGACCACCTCCGTGCACAGACGTCCCGCCAGTCTCCAGAGACACACCTGCCAGGTGACGGTCGTGAGCGTCACGACACGTGACGGACCTGTGCCCCGCTGTCGCTTCGCACCGGCGGCAAAACCTGCGCAGCGTCACGCATGACACAGACGCCGCCGACAGACGAGCCTGCGTACACATTCGGATGCTCTCTCCGCCCCCCCACCCCCACCCGTCGCGTGGTGAGGTGACGTCATGGGCTTTCGAAGCGGCGTCGGGCCCACTTAGAGACGGACGTGCGGCGTTGGTGTTGGTGTTGGTGTTGGTAGTCTTGCGCTCGGAGGCTCAGTGGTGTTCAAATGGCTGTGAGAGTATGCTATTGACGTGTGAGTGCTACTATTGGGCATGGCCGGTGAAAGTTGAGCCATTTGTTCACGATGTTTGCGTGTGTGTATGGTACGTTCAACAACGCCGGCGTCTGCTCACAATGCGGACGTATGTGTACGCCACTGGTGTACGTGTACCGCTAAGACACTCATATTTTTCAATGGGTGCCGACGAGTGAAGTAGAGTAGACTGAAACCGCCTCTGAGTATAGGACAAATTGGAAGAAAGAAGAGACAGATACACAGAGACAGAAAGGGGTACAGAGAGGAGGGGAAAGAGGGACAAAGCGAGGGACAAAGAGAGGGACAAAGAGAGGGACAAAGAGGAGGGACAAAGAGGAGGGACAAAGGAGGGAGAAAGAGGAGGGAGAAAGAGGGAGAAAGAGGAGAGAGAAAGAGGAGAGAAAGAGGAGAGAAAGAGGAGAGAGAAAAAGGAGAGAAAGAGGAGAGAGAAAGAGGGGGAGAGGGGGAGAGGGGGAGGGGAGAGGGAGAAGGGGAGAGAGATAGGGAGAGAGAGAGAAAGAAAGAAAGGAGAAAGAGGAGAGAGTTCGTGCGCAGCCGATGCGTAGACAAACTAGAGAGTGGATGCGGTAACATTAAGGCTGGGAGAAAAGCTATTGAGGCAGATGTTGGAAGAGAAACACTGGCAAACAAGCGATTGAAGTGGTCCAACATCCTGTTCAGACTCTTGCTACATGAACTTCAACATAAACACTTTCTGGGCAAGACAGTTGTCAGTGTACGAGTACACACTAGGCATAAATAACAGCTCAAGTAAAAATCACGATTAGGCAGAATTGATTCCGAATTGTGCATGCAAGGGTTGCTGGGCGAGTAACTATGGCAACTCGAGATGCGTATGATAAAGACGTACTTCACGTAATCACTCTGCCTTTGTTCTGAAGTCATTGTTTTGGCGCGCCGACTATGGTCTCTGCAACAGAAAGCTTGCATCATCGGAAGGTGAAGGCCATCAGCATCTGTGAGTGGTTCGCTTGCAATGCAACAAATGTTTTTGGTATGTCTTCACGCCCATTGTCTTGCCTACCTGGTGCAAACGCGCCTTCTTCATCTGGGACGATGAGAACTGAGCAGATAGCTCAGGAATATCGATACTTTAACATTGACACGTGGTTAGCTCAAATCTATTTTTGGTAATTTTAGAGCTGATGAGCATTGGCGGCTCAGAGCTGGGGAGCATTCATTTCAAAGATACGATATTTGAGCTGGAAGTCTCAGGGATGCTAGAGGTGGTTCGGGAGCATCTCAGAAGCATTGGTCTGGGATGTTATCGCCATATGGAGGAAATTAGTGCACCATGATGCATAAAAGTCGATCTTATCCAGTGGCGCGCATCAAAAGCAGCAATGGTACGCTTTGTAGCCATTGCCATAATTACGGTTGTCTATCCATGCTGATGTGGATATCTGTTTTTGTCGTGTGATGCCACCAAAGGGCTGCATAATTGGGACAGATGATGCAGAGTAATGAGACCTGGGTTAGAAAAATCTGATTTTTGGCATCCAGCACATTGCCCTCTCCAGACAATTCTAATTTTCGTCATTTGGAGGTTGAATGCTGCTGCTTGTCAATGAATTGTATGATAATGTACTCAAGATTCACTAGAAAGTACAAGCTGAGATTCTGATGCTGCAGTCTCAAATAACAATATCCTCTTCATATTCGAATACCGCAAATGTTTATCTCACCTCCAGGATTACAAAGAACAAATCCAATCTTGGGTGCGACAATGTCTAGAGGAGACGACGAAGGTAGGGCCGGGATACCAGAGAAATATCAAACATAGTACAGTTGTATCCTTACATGCGACCACATGATGCTGATACCAACATTACCTAAAAGCAAACGGGTGTATCCACTTCCTCTGTCTCTGTTTATATGCATATTGTGCGTGTGTGTTTGTCTGTGTCTGTGTCTGTATCTGTGTCTGTGTGTGTGTGCGCGCGCGTGTGTGCGTGTGTGCGTGTCTCTGCATGTGTGAACATAAACAAAGTGAGGTTTCCTGGACCCCATAGCATTCCCGGATGCCACACAGTTTGTTTACACAGCCATAGGTAACAGTGTACACCAGCACAGTCTGCGCCGCTGTATATGGTCTCCGTACCGAGGTGGCCATCAACGGCGGGTCATGGGTTCAGACGAGGGCATCACGTCATTAGCCGGATCAAAGTTGAATGAAGCACATCCCAAGCCGGTGGAAATGATTCAGCCGGAGGCGCTCGGCCCGGCAACGGAGTCGAATCAGCAGAGTACAAAAACGCGGCAGACAACCGTAGAAAACAGCCCACTGGGTGTGTCTTTGGTAAACACCACGTGAACAGCGTACACAGTACCGAAGCACACCGAGCGAGGAGAACAGCAGAAACGGAACCGAAGAGATCAGGAGGCGTGGGAGAAAGGATGATAAAAGGATGATAGAGGGATGATAGAGGGATGGTAGAAGCATATATAGATACATTGAGAGATATGTTTCGAGACAGATGGGTGAGAGATAGAGAGGACGGCAGAAATACCGGAGGTGAGACGAGAGAGAGAAAAAAGGAGATAAAGAGAGAAGGAAAGAGGAGAGGAAAGAGAGAGAGAGAGGTGCGAGAGAGTGGGAGGGAGAGAGAGGGAGAGAGAGTAAGAGAGACTGAGAGAGGGCAAGTGAGATGGCGGGAAATAGGGGCCACGAGAGCGAGAGCGAGCGTGAGAGCGAGAGCGAGAGCGAGAGAGAGAGAAATGGAGAGAGAGAGAAATGGAGAGAGAGAGAAATGGAGAGAGAGATGGAGAGAGAGAGCGCGCGCGAGAGAGAGAGAGAGATAGAGCGAGATAGATAGAGCGAGATAGACAGGCCGAGAGATAGAAGGCTAGATAGGGAGATATATGGAGGTCAGGAGGCGGGGCGGACAGACAAGCGGGCAGGAGACACGCTGTGCTCCAGGTGTGCCAGCAGGGGAGGTCAGCTGAGAAGTGGGTCAGTCAGCTGGCGGCGCGGGTCGCGGCGGGACAGAGTGTTGGCCGCCGCGCCTGACGCGCCGCTCTGCCCCGGGCCAGGGGCCGGCCCGCCAGTCGCCGTCCGCACCGGCTGACCGGCAGCTCGTCCAGCTCTGACGGTGGTCAGCTGACGGTGGTCAGCTGACGGTGGTCAGCTGACGGTGGTCAGCTGACGGTGGTCAGCTGACGGTGGTCAGCTGACGGTGGTCAGCTGACGGTGGTCAGCTGACTGTGGTCAGCTGACTGTGGTCAGCTGACTGTGGTCAGCTGACTGTGGTCAGCTGACTGTGGTCAGCTGACTGTGGTCAGCTGACTGTGGTCAGCTGACTGTGGTCAGCTGACTGTGGTCAGCTGACTGTGGTCAGCTGACTGTGGTCAGCTGACTGTGGTCAGCTGACTGTGGTCAGCTGACAGTGGTCAGCTGACTGTGGTCAGCTGACTGTGGTCAGCTGACAGTGGTCAGCTGACAGTGGTCAGCTGACAGTGGTCAGCTGACAGTGGTCAGCTGACAGTGGTCAGCTGACGGTGGTCAGCTGACAGTGGTCAGCTGACGGTGGTCAGCTGACGGTGGTCAGCTGACGGTGGTCAGCTGACGGTGGTCAGCTGACGGTGGTCAGGTGACTGGTCAGGTGACGGTGGTCAGGTGACGGTGGTCAGGTGACGGTGGTCAGGTGACGGTGGCCAGGTGACGGTGGTCAGGTGACGGTGATCAGGTGACTGTGGTCAGGTGACTGTGGTCAGGTGACTGTGGTCAGGTGACTGGTCAGGTGACGGTGGTCAGGTGACGGTGGTCAGGTGACGGTGGTCAGGTGACGGTGGTCAGGTGACGGTGGCCAGGTGACGGTGGTCAGGTGACGGTGATCAGGTGACGGTGGTCAGACCTGAATGCTCACAACAGAGTAGGCAGAATATTTAGCGCAGGGAGTGGTCGGTGATACTCTATATTTCTCACGGGTTATTCTGACGGCCAATCTATATCACAGTAATTGATAATGTAACCGGAAGGTGTGCTAATTCAGAGTATGACCGAGTGGACACCAAATTGGCTGAACTGTGAGGGGAATAGGTCGCACAGCCTAATAAAGAGCCACAAGAGCCGCATTTATTCATCGTAGCCCGTGGACCAGACAGTCACCCCGCCGCTCAGCCAGAGCGCCTGCGCCTTGGACAGCTATTCTCTCCTCCGATAAAACCCTGGCATATGTTGCTGATCTTTGGTGTCAAGGTCATCGCCAGCCTTCAGTTGGCGAGGGTAGGGCGGGGGAGGGGCAGGTACAGCCATGGCTGGGGAGTGCTATGGATCGCTGACGAATGCAAGATTTTGCTAAGAAGCAAAATTATGAGGGGGCACCTACGGCTAAAAACCAAGATCATTGATCCCGGGGAAGAGTGCAATGCACCTTCCCAGGTTCCTGCTGTGTGTCTCCGGACTAAGACCGAACGGAGGACTGGTGGGAGTTGGGGGGTGAGCTGTAGCTCACTCGTCGTGGAGCAAGCTTACCCCCCCCCCACCGATAGCAACGCCTGTCTGTACATAACGAACACAATGGTCACGACACTAGTGGCTCCACTGTAGTACCATGCATAAATCCAGAAGACGTACACCTCTGGTACCTCATGAACGTCATGCATGCATCTGATCCGCTATCCTCGCAAGCGAGGCTTAACACGTATCTTCATCGGAAGTTGCGTTCATCGTACACTGTGCTCGCTTGGACCAAACTGCGAGCTTCGGTGTCGATCGCTGGAGCACATTGGAGGCGCGTCGGCCACGGGGTGACCGGAGCGCCCGACGGAGCCCAGAGCGACCGATCTGCGCACCGCAGAACCGCAGAACACGCCGGGTCGGCCGTGGAACACAAAGTGTTGCGATTGAAGCACCCGACCTGACCGCCGCTCACCGCACCGTTGCGCCACACAACACCTGTGCTGCAGCCGAGGCGGTGGCATTGAAGCGGCTGCTTTGCGGGCCGCGCCTGCGATATATGACGTCGTGCCCGCCAGATATGACGTCGGCAACTGTGGTCACACCAATAAACTCGAGCCCGATAAACCTGGCCGATGAGCAGGCGCCAGACCAGGTGTCCGGCAGCAGAAACTGCGCCGCGACAGTAGATGGTGACTGTCGGTTTTGCGACAGGTCAACTGTCGAGTCATGTAGCGTAGCCAATCTCTCGCGCAGATTGGTCGCGGGCGAAGAGAGGCGACAGGGGCGACAGTAGATGCACTTGCAACACTTGTGAGGACCCAGCAGCGTGTTCTTGTCATACCCTTGAACGGGCATCCCTACCACCTCGGACATGGCCACGCAGTTCTGCCAATAATGCAACTGTAGCCTACTCAGTGGGCAATCAGCAAGGTCCGGTTGCAATGCAACGCACCAGGTGCAGGTGCGTGCAGGACCACTCGTCAGGTGCAGGCTCAAGTCGGGATGTTCAGCCGCGATGCACATAGAAAACTGAGCCGGTGACGGAGTCTGGGAACAGATAAGGAGGTATATGGGCTTCGGAGGCAAGGGCACCTAGGTAAAGCTCAGTGAATTACGAACATTACGATGTGGGAAATGGGAAATGCAATATATTGTAATATATATATAGCGTGAGACGAAATGTACGACCTTGAATAGACCAGAAGGTGCTGAGTTTACATCAAAAGTAACGTTAGGGAATACGCTATATTACTCAACGCTTCGGCCAGGGGCCATCGTCAGGAGTTGCCCCTGGCCGATGGCCCCTGGCCGAAACGTTGAGTAATATAGCATAACGTTACTAACGTTACTTTTGATGTAAACTCAGCACCTCCTGGTATGTTGAGGGTCGTCGTTCGTCTCACGCAATGTCTAAAACCCAGGAGCACTTAAGAGCCATTCTTCGTTGTATTAAACAACAGTAATATATATATATATATATATATATATATATATATATATGATAACCATATGGAATGCATAGGTCCAGATGAAGGAATACACGCGAAAGCCAGTTGGCTAAGGTAGCAAAATTACATGACTTCCTGGATAATAAATAGCCATAACAGTGACGTTGGCAGGAACGGACCCCGCAGCGCAAGTCGGAACGAAAATACTTGCTCCCCATTAGTTTTAGTCTTGCACCCCCGCCTGGTGGCGATCCTGCGCATCCTGATGTAATCTGTGCTGGTTTATTGCACACTGGGCTGGCTGACCTTCGTCTTCTGCTGTGCTGCAGAGTTGCAGCAGATGCTGAGCTGCTGTAGTTAGTCCCAGCGCGCTCCGACCCCCTAGTGGCTGCGGCGGCTGCGATGGACACCGCACGCCAGCAACAGCTCGCCAGAAAATCCCCGTGACTTAGGTTATCGCACGCCGCTGCGTTTGACCTTGCCGGGTGATAACTGCCGGGCTGAGTGACTTGGAGGCTTGATCACGACGGATCTGTTGTAGGACGCCAAGCCTATCGACCCACCCCAGCGGACCATCGGACCAGACCATCGGACCAAACCATCGGACCAAACCATCGGACCAAACCATTGGACCAAACCATTGGACCAAACCATCGGACCAAACCACCGGACCAAACCATCGGACCAAACCATCGGACCAAACCATCGGACCAAACCATCGGACCAAACCATCGGACCAAACCATCGGACCAAACCATCGGGCCAAACCATCGGACCACGCCATCGGACCACACCATCGGACCACACCATCGGACAAGGCCATCGAATGAGACCATAGGACCACGTCATGATCGCCATCGGACCAGATGCGGCTTCCCGTGCCGATCTTCAGTCGCCACCTACAGCGGCACCTGCTTAACGTGCCGCCCTTGCAGGATTGATTTGCTGCTCGTACTGCTGTATTTTATTGTGGCATGTATAGCCACCGGTTTAGCTCTTCTGTGAAGATGGTCCTTTCTGCCCTGCTGTTTTATATTGTTACACGAGGTTGTATTATAGCCAAAAGTAAATTGTGGATTACTTCAATATAAGTATGTATCTGTATCTACGTTAGATGAACAGACCACCAGTATGACGTCAATGTCCAGCAACGGCTCTGTCACTTAATTTACAGCCACAGCCACAGCCACAGCCGCAGCCGCAGCCGCAGCCACAGCCACAGCCGCAGCCACAGCCACAGCCACAGCCACATCCACATCCACATCCACAGCCGCGGTCACAGCCGTCAGCCACAAGAGTTTTATCCGTCGCCTCTCTCTCTCTCTCTCTCTCTCTCTCTCTCTTTGAGTCTATCTCGTCGTCTAGACTGCACGCGTCTGTAGCTTCACGTCTCTGTGTAGCCGAGCATCGCTGTCTCTGCATCCCCGCGTCTTCACCCCGCCATTGCTTCACCGCGTCTTCACCCCGCCCCTTCAGCTTCTCGCATCTTGCATACATCTCGCCGTATCCGAGCACGCCTTTCAAAAACATTGTCATCGAATCCCAAATGATCTACAGTTGGCACGGCAGAGCTTTTGCAATGTCGTCTGTCACAGCCGACACAAATAAGTCTGAAGAAGACAATGAAGAACGTCTCTGATGTAACGTTTTTCCCGGGCCTACACCTCCAACCATATTGAGAAGGGCAATTAGTGCAACGCATTACCATTGGATGAAAGAAGCCGATGACGTGTCATCAGCTTCACTTCCTACGGCTCCGACAAGTACTCGGAATATAGGCTCAATACCGCCACAAGGCGAGGCCAGAAGTTAGCCACCTGCAAATTCGCTCAGGGACTGGCCAGAAGCCAGAAAGAAGAATAGAGAGAAGAAGAAGAGAGAAGTCGATAAATGTGACTAAAAGCGTTGCGATTCCACTGCACAGGGCTGCTGGGATATTCGTTGAACGAATGATGCTGTCGTTGTTTTCATGATAGAAGCATACGAGAAAGTCACAACTTTGTATCTGATTTTGAACAATGTCGGGGATCTTCACTCGTGGCCTGGCTGGGGCGCCGGTGCTGCCGCCGCGCATACGACGGCCAAACGCGGAAGTTTCTTTTTGTCAGCACATCCGGCTCTGGTGCGCAGTAGAAATCGCGTCGGCGCGTCTGTGCGGGCCCAGACTCTCGCTCGGCGGCGAATCTGTTCGGGCTCTCGCTGGGCGGTGTCTGTCTGGGCCGCTGTTGACGTAGTATGGCTCAGCTGGCGAATGTCGTCAGCTGATGCATCCTCTCAACTCACCGGGTGACGTACCAGTACAGCATGGGGCGACGTACCAGTACACTATAGGGCAACGTACCAGTACAGCACGGAGCGACGTACCAGCACAATATAGGGTGACGTACCAGTACAGCATGGGGCAACGTACCAGTACAACACGGGGCGATGTACCAGTACAGCATGGGACCACGTACTAGCAGGCTTCACAGGTTGTCAGGCAACTCATTTTCATTCGCTCCTTCGTTCTTTCAAGAGGCGGGCGAGGAAGGACTACCGCGTCGGCCGATTTCGATCAGCAGCGCCACTTGGTGGTACCCAAATGCAGAACAATTCGGCACCGAATACGCAGCGGTCCACTGGCAGCATTCGGCAGCCGGACGTTAGCGGCGAGGCGCACCAGGGATTTCCCGGCGCCGCGGCTGGGACGGGCCAGGCGCCAGTCGGGCGGCACTTCACAGGTGTGTTCCGTCGAGCCGACCGGCAGCCTCACGTGCGGCGACGAGTCACGTGACCCGTGACGCGCGACTCGCCGCCGCCGCCGGATATGCAAAGCGTCGCCTGCGCACTGCTGCATTGCAAGGTGCCCGGCGCCAGCTGTTTTCAGCTGAGCAGCGCCACTTGTCGCCCGACAGCCGTCTCACCACCCCGACCCGGCCTGACAGGCAGTGGTGTCTACGTGCCTGGCACCACCTGTGTCGGGTGGTGTAGACGTGCCTGGCACCACCTGTGTCGGATGGTGTAGATGTGCCTGGCACCACCTGTGTCGGATGGTGTCGACGTGCCTGGCACCACCTTCATCGGGTGGTGTCGACGTGCCTGGCACCACCTGTGTCGAGTGGTGTAGACATGCCTGGCACTACCTTCATCTGGTGGTGTAGACGTGCCTGGCACCACCTGTGTCGGCACCACGCCCGACAGGTCCGGCTCGGTGCGTGGCCAGACGCGGCCGCAGGTCGGCTGCGTCTCGGCGCAGCGAAGACCGGGCCCCAGCCGGCCGACGCGGCAGACCGTACAGATATCAGTATGGCCGACCGGCCGCGGCGCGCCCGTAAAAGTGAAACCAGGTCACGTGACTGGCGTCAGCGGCATCCGCCGCCTCGTGCCAGCTGCCGGGAGAGTCGCCTCGTGCCAGCTGCCGGGAGAGCCGCCTCGTGCCAGCTGCCGGGAGAGTCGCCTCGTGCCAGCTGCCGGGAGAGCCGCCTCGTGCCAGCTGCCGGGAGAGCCGCCTCGTGCCAGCTGCCGAGAGAGCCGCCTCGTGCCAGCTGCCGAGAGAGCCGCCTCGTGCCAGCTGCCGAGAGAGCCACCTCGTGTGCTGGGCAGCAGCCAGTGCTGGGCAGCAGCCCGTGTTGGGCAGCAGCGCCTTGTGGCAGCTGCCGGGGGAAGCGCTGTGGAGCAGCCGTGCGGGGAGCAGCCTGTGCTGGGCAGCAGCCTGTGGGGAGTCGCCTCGTGCCAGCTGCCTGGGAGAGCCGCCTCGTGCCAGCTGCCTGTGTTGGAGAGCCGCCTCGTGCAGCAGCCTGTGTTGGGCAGCAGCCTCGTGCCAGCTGCCGAGAGAGCCACCTCGTGTGCTGGGCAGCAGCCTGTGTTGGGCAGCAGCCTGTGTTGGGCAGCAGCCTGTGTTGGGCAGCAGCCTGTGTTGGGCAGCAGCCTGTGTTGGGCAGCAGCCTGTGCTGGGCAGCAGCCTGTGCTGGGCAGCAGCCCGTGCTGGGCAGCAGCCTGTGTTGGGCAGCAGCCTGTGCTGGGCAGCAGCCTGTGCTGGGCAGCAGCCCGTGCTGGACAGCAGCCCGTGCTGGGCAGCAGCCCGTGCTGTTGACACACTCTGCCACGACTCTGTTATGGCAGCCGGCACCCCATCGGCACTCGGGTATGCCAGCCGGCATTCCACTGACACTGGGATGTCGGTCGGAATTCTGCCCACGCTCTGGCACGTCGGCCGACATTCGGTGGCGACTTTAGAACGACGGTCAGTACCACGCCGACACTGGCTTGTCGGCCCGTACTCTGCCGACACCACGATGTCGGCCCGTACTCTGCCGACACCACGACGTCGGTCCGTACTCTGCCGACACCAGGATGCCGGCCTGTACTCTGCCGACACCACGATGTCGGCCCGTACTCTGCCGACACCAAGATGTCGGCCCGTACTCTGCCGACACCACGATATCAGCCCGTACTCTGCCGACACCAGGATGCCGGCCCGTACTCTGCCGACACCACGATGTCGGCCCGTACTCTGCCGACACCACGATGCCGGCCCGTACTCTGCCGACACCAAGATGTCGGCCCGTACTCTGCCGACACCACGATGTCGGCCCGTACTCTGCCGACACCAAGATGTCGGCCCGTACTCTGCCGACACCACGATATCGGCCCGTACTCTGCCGACACCACGATGCCGGCCCGTACTCTGCCGACACCACGATGTCGGCCCGTACTCTGCCGACACCAAGATGTCGGCCCGTACTCTGCCGACACCACGATGTCGGCCCGTACTCTGCCGACACCAAGATGTCGGCCCGTACTCTGCCGACACCACGATGTCGGCCCGTACTCTGCCGACACCACGACGTCGGTCCGTACTCTGCCGACACCAGGATGCCGGCCTGTACTCTGGCTAGTTGGTTAGTTATTGGTTTTACGACACATCGACGGTTGAGTCATGTAGCGTCGCCAATCTCTCACGCCGATTGGTCGCGGGCGAAGAGTAGCGACATGCGAGACTTGAACTCACAACCTTTCGATTGCGAGACGAGCAACCTACTCCTAGGCTACTCGTCCCCTACTCTGGCCAGTTATACGGTCGCGTCCAGCCGCGTCGACACACAGCGGAAGAACAAAAAGCAGCTCGATGGCTTACTGGGTCAGCGAGATGATGCGGCACACACATCAGGCCAAGGCGGCGGTCAAGCCACTTCGTCACGGCAGGCCACGGAGAAAACAATGCTTCCCCTTTGAGGATGCATCGTCGCCCGTGCATGACATCTTCCGAACCGCTCTCGCGTTTCCCACGTCGCGTGTGCCGGACGACCCCGGACGCGATCCGCGATCCAGATCTCACGGGCTTCGGGGCGAGCACAAGGAGCGCTGCCAGGCTGAAGGCCCACTCACAGTGGTTCAAATCCTGTGTGCGGTTTGCGTCACTAATGAATGATGGGTGCGGTTCGTGGGGTAGTCACGTCAGTGACCTCAGCGTGGCTGGTGTGACGAGGCAACCTTCATAAGGTCTCAAGTGGTTGGCAAGATGTGGCGTACGGCGCTGCGCGGGAAAAAAATGATCGGTAATAAATTAGTCTCACAAAATATTAAATTGGAAGTTACAATTGTATGTTCATAAGGATGGTGGCAACCGGAGCAAGCGATGCGAGACCATTATGGGCAGACGTGATGTGGGACAGTATTTTCTTCCTTAGGAAAGACAGAAGCGACATATCAAAATGAGCAAATGCAATACAAGATTAACATTGATTAGCAAAGCCCACACGTGGTGAATAGTACGAGAGGTAATTAGTGCGTCGTACTATTTACGTCGAGTAAATAGTGCGAGAGGACAACGAATTCAACTTGCGTTAATCAGCATCAAAACATAAAATGGACCGCAATGACAACCGATTTTCAACGTCGCTGCATAGAACATTCTCGAGGAGCTAGCTCAGCCTGTCTGACGAATTCGATGGTGATAACCGCACCGAAGCCAGAGCCTGCCGAATCTCCAGAACTCTCTGCTCGTCCCCCGCCATCCGTATCTAACGAGTTCGATGGTGGAAATTAAACCGAAGCCAGAGCCTGCCGAGCCCCGGGAACCCGTGCTCATCTACCTCCAGTCGCCGGCATCTGATGAATTCGATGGCGATAAGCACACCGAAGCCAGAGCCTGTAGAGTCGCGAGAGCCTTCGGCTCGTCCCCCGCCATCGGCAAATGATTTCGAGCCGGTGGATTACAGCATGGCTGCACCAGCGGATAGCAGCTATTTGGGAGGCCGCAAAACCAGCTGCAATACCAGCTGCGAAAACAGCTGTGATACCATGCTATGGAAAACGCTCGAGTCGGCCCGATAATGCATTGACATCATTACTTTGAAGTCGACTCCCATCGTGCCAATCGGGGATAATCGTCGAGTTAGCGTATTGAACGGCAGCGCAACAAGTGTCGAACACTTTTTCTCTTTAAATTTTTTTAATCCGAATTGTTGTTGGGGTGGCTTGAGGAACCAGGGTTCTATTGCTAAGCAGAGCGTGTTGCGTGAACCCTGGCCCCACCACCCGGTCCATGAACTCTAGTTCAACGGCAGAATTTAGACCGAAAGTTCAACTTGCCGCCAATGCGCGGCCGCCCGGTAGCTCGTCCCCGGCCTTATCGGGCCAGCTGCCAACTGACACTCTCGGCCGGGGGCTAAATGCGAGCGCGCGAAGCGACTCGAACCCTGTGTTGCCAGTACAGGGGAGACCAGTGCAGGCCGGCGCTCTAACCAACCGAGCTAACGGGGCGGCCAACTTAAAGAACTTAAAGTAATCGAATCCTTTACTCAGCACCCGCAGCTCAGTCGAGTACTTGCGAGCATCCCCTTATGCCCTGAGGGGGGATTGAACATGTCCACACTGTTGGGGAGCACCTACAATTGCCGGTCACACATCATGGCTCATTACTCACAACGCTGATGGAGAGCAGCTACAATGACGTGCACAGGCGTTTTGGCGTGCACAGACTTCATATTCTTCACTCGGACGAAACACTTCGCCATTCGGGCGGGGTACCTCACCACCCAGGTGGGATACCTCACCACCCAGGTGGGATACATCACCACCCAGGTGGGAAACCTCACCACCCGGGTTGGAAGCATCACCACCCAGGTGGGATACATCACCACCCAGGTGGGATACATCACCACCAAGGTGGGATGCATCACCAGCTCGGTTGAATACCCCATAAGCCTTGTGTAATACCCCACCAGACCGGTGAAACACCTCATCAGCCTGGGGTAGCGGCTGGGGTAGAGTTTGCGCAGTTCGACCTTGACTGACCTCCAGCATGTCAGCTAGCGATTGTGACCTTGAGGGATAACCGGTCTTGAGACCGAAGGTATCCAAGTTGCTTTCGCACACGACCGTGATCGCGTCGCACAAAAAAACGCGCCCCGACAGACGACTCCCGAGAAGAGGGAGGATGGTCACAACGCGCCGCGGCTTATCGCGGCACGAGTCTTCCACACGGCGTGGCTCGGAAAAACCAGTTTGGAAAATTGCCCAATAGCTGTTTCGTTTCCCGGGCTAATTTCCATTTAATTGGAGGTGGTAGAGAAACTAAGTCGCTTGGTCTTCACGAAGGTCATGGGAGCAAAAGCGACACATACATATGCATGACAAATTCATGTGTATTAATGTGGTGAGAGCAGATGATATTCATCCGAGGAAAACGGGGAACTCCACTCGAGAAGCGGGGACTCCACGCTACTTGCAGCAGGAGGATAGGGTGATCAACCTCTTCCCATCCTGGTCAACCGCATACGGTATCACACAGCTGGGGAATGCGTGAGCTATGATCGTGCTGGTGTCCTAGTCTGGCTGCATTCAGTTCCGCTAGCTGAAAAGCAGATCTGAAAGCAACATGACCACGACCATTGCCACGAAGAAAGTGGAAAGCCAGAAGTTTTTTATATGGGAGAGCTATGTGCTTACGACTCACATACGCCGAACGAAGCTCTTCAAGTTGATCACAGTCTCAGAAATGAGGAGCCGCAGAAGCGTGTCGCTTCCTTTTATACCGTGGGCGTTACCAATACGGAAATATCAGAAATCTTCGTTAGAATCAGAGCGAAGAATAATTAAAGCTTATACTCTCTCGAGAATACCTGATCATCCAATGTTCCGGTGTTTTATGCTTCGCCTTCGCGCAAGCTTTGTGTGTGTATGGCTCCTGTGTGTGTGCCTCCTGTGTGTGTGTGCCTCCTGTGTGTGTGTGCCTCCTGTGTGTGTGTGCCTCCTGTGTGTGTGTGCCTCCTGTGTGTGTGTGCCTCCTGTGTGTGTGTGCCTCCTGTGTGTGTGTGCCTCCTGTGTCTGTGTGCCTCCTGTGTGTGTGTGCCTCCTGTGTGTGTGTATGGCTCCTGTGTGTGTGTGTGTGTGCCTCCTGTGTGTGTGTGGCTCCTGTGTGTGTGTGTGGCTCCTGTGTGTGTGTGTGGCTCCTGTGTGTGTGTGTGTGTGGCTCCTGTGTGTGTGTGGCTCGTCTGTGTGTGTGTGGCTCGTCTGTGTTTGTGTGGCTCGTCTGTGTTTGTGTGGCTCGTCTGTGTGACTGGGGACAACCGGGTGTTTGTCCTCGTACAGGCCGTTACTCTGCGCCGTCAGCGCTCGAGTGTATGCCCTGGGGCGGCTGGCAGCAGATCGGCCAGCGACAACGACCTGGATTTTCTGGCGGATCTGGGGAACCGGGTCACGACTGGTCCTCAGGTCAGCCAAGGGTCGGGTACCGGGTCAAGACTGGTCTTCGGGTCAGCCGAGAGTCTGGAACTGGGTCACGACTGGTCTTCGGGTCAGCTGAGAGTCGGGCAACATCGCAGGAACGGATTTTCACCAATGTTCACATTCAGTAGCTTTACTGTTGCTTCCCATCTTCGCATTCGGAACAGCACTGGGCGTCCCTGCAGGATCAGGTCTTCAAAAGAGAGAAACTTTGGGATATTGGTGAAGTTTGTCGATCCCAATCAAGCACGTTCCAGATCGACTCCCGACGAAATCAAGCAGGTTTCAGATCCCTTCTCGAGACAGGTTCCAGATCCCCTCCTGAGAAAAGTTCCAGATGCCCTCTGCAGGCAGATTCCAGGTCCCCTCCCGAGAAAGCTTCCAGGTCTCCTCCCGCGACAGCTGGCGTTGTAGCGCCTGCATCCCCACCGAACTGTGCGTTTCAACGAACCGCACGTACTGCGAAGCAGATCGAGCACCCTCCCCAGTTATAGAAAAGCAGCTATAGCAGCATTGGACAAACTTATGTAAATGTTGATGTAATCACTATTTGTGGAGTTGGTGGCTATTTGTTTAGTGGATACTATGGATATCGTAGGAACTGCGCGTGTTTCTTCGCACGCGCACACACACATCATATACATACATATATGTATATATATATATACATATATATATATGTATATATATAATATATATATACATATATAAAACACGCCAGCGGACAATTGCATTCAACCTCATTTTTCTTTCGAGTTATCGAGTTTGATTGCAAATTAATGTGCCAGGCCACCTGACCGTCGGCAGCTGACATCCGAAGGGCAGACCGCCGGCGGCACTGACCCAGGGTCGACTGCCAACATTCTGAAGGGCAGACCGCCGGCGGCACTGACCCAGGGTCGACTGGCCGCCGGGACACGTCCACCGGCCTCGATCGGCCGGCAGACCCAGTTCTCGGCGCCGCTTATTGAAGGACCGAATGCAAATTCGGCCGGGCCAAGGTGGCGCCGCGCGCGCGGGCCAAGGGTCAGACGGCGCCCGGCCCGTCTGGCCCCGGCCCGTCTGGCCCCGGCCCCGGCCCGTCTGGCCCCGGCCCCTCTGGCCCCGGCCCGTCCGACCCCGGCCGTCAGACTCCGGCCCGTCAGACCCGGCCCGTCTGGCCCCGGCCCGTCTGGCCCCGGCCCGTCTGGCCCCGGCCCGTCTGGCCCCGGCCCTGGCCCGTCTGGCCCCGGCCCGTCTGGCCCCGACCCGTCTGGCCCTGGCCCTGGCCCCTCTGGCCCCGGCCCGTCAGACCCCGGCCCGTCAGACCCCGGCCCATCTGGCCCCGGCCCGTCTGGCCCCGGCCCGTCTGGTCCCGGCCCGTCTGGCCCCGACCCGTCTGGCCCCGGCCCGTCTGGCCCCGGCCCGTCTGGCCCCGGCCCGTCTGGCCCCGGCCCGTCTGGCCCCGGCCCCGGCCCGTCTGGCCCCCGCCCGTCTGGCCCCGGCCCGTCTGGCCCCGGCCCGTCTGGCCCCGGCCCGTCTGGCCCCGGCCCGTCTGGCCCCGGCCCGTCTGGCCCCGGCCCGTCTGGCCCCGGCCCGGCCCGTCTGGCCTCCTTTCCAGTCCAGACAGCTGACCAGTCAGCTGGCGTTTGTCGCTTGTCGACTGCGGCAGCCGAGTGGTTCGAACGTCTGCAACAGTGGTCTGCAACAGTCGAGCTGAGCCAGCCAGCCGCGGTCACTGGGCTTGCTGTGGCCACGGTCACTGGGCATTGGCACGAGGGGCCGCGGTCACCGGGCATTGGTGGCGGCGGCCGGGTCCGCGTGAGGTCACCAGGCCTCAGACAGGCCCCAGGAGACCAGCCGACAGATGCCAGGCCCCCGCCAGCGCCGGCTGGGCGGCATTTCCAGCCGCCACGGGCGCTGGCGTGTACCGCAGTCTGACTCAACGACGAGTCGCTACCAACAGCTCGCAGCCTGGCGTTGCACAGCCAAACCTCCCCCGCGAAGTCCTCAAGTCGACGGACTAGCTTCAGCGCGTTGGTTATCGGTTTTACGACACATCGACCGTTGAGGCATGCAGCGTCGCCAATCCCTCACGCCGATTGGTCGCGGGAGAAGAGTAGCAACAGTTGACACTCGAACTCGCAACCTTTCAATTGTGAGACGAGCACCTTACCCCTGGGCTACTCGTCCCCTCGGACGAGCTTCGGCGCGTTGGATTTAACAAGCGCCGGCGTCGCGTAGCCGTCCCCATATCCAACAGGATGAGCCGGGAGTAGTGTGGAGGAAGAGACAGAGGGAGAGAGAGGTGGAGCGGCGCTTTGCCTGCTCGGAAAACCCCACATCTGATGGATGCCGTGCGCCACACCCGTACTAAACGGTCGAAAGCTCTGTTGCATGCTCCCCAGATCTAAATTAAACTTGGCAGCTTACAGTTAGTGCCAAGTATGCCAGGACCTATTGCACTCCGACAGCAATGGACGCAATGACCCCTGAACGGTGGCGGAAATATCTGCCGCGAACGTGAACTGTGCCCCAGTTGTGGCCTTTGGACAGCTTGTGCATGCTGCTCGTTACACCAGATGGGTGGCATGTGTGGTCTCCACTCCGGCTTAGTCAGCACTTGTCCCGTTCATGGACAACATTTGCCACACGAGACGATGATGTCTAAATAAGTCGGCTACCAACTCATGTTGAAGTAGGAATATCGTATATACACTTGAGACGAAGGGGAGAGGATGTAGAAAAGATGTGCGGAAGCATGCTGCTGCTTGCTGATATGGAGTTTTCACAATAATTGTCTGCAAGTAATTAGTTTTCCTTGCGAGGAAGTATGTTGATTGTTCCGTGTCCTAACAAGTATTATTCGCCATGTGCATAAAAATTGGGAATTGGGCGTGAGCAGTTGCCCCCGAACCATAAGGACCTATTTTATCTTTAAAAAAAATAGGCAGTATGGTCCCTGGACATTGCTGTCACCACGCTCCAGGTGCCAGTGACCCGACCAGTCTTGAGCGGGGCGCTCAGACACAAGTACACCGGAAAATTGTGACGACCCGGGTGTGCGGCCGTGGGCGACGGGCCGTCGGCCGGGAACAATTACCCGCGCCGTCGAAATAGCCGCAGGGCGCGTCGCCGGTCGGCGGCCGGACGTCTGGCGCCGCGTCGCCGCCGACGGGACGCCGACGCCGACGGGCTGAGCGACCGCGTGGCCGGCCAGCTGGGAGGCTGGCGGGCTGCCAGCGACTGGCCGGCGGCTCCTGTCGACCCGGACGTCGTGTCGCTCCGTGTGTGCTGTCCGAGAACACGTGTGCGTGTGCGTGTGCGTGTGCGTGTGCGTGTATGTGTGTGTGTGGTGGTGGATTGGATTGCGGCTTTACGACGCCCTCAGCAGCTGAGGCCATACAGCGTCGCCTGCCTCTCACCCTGGCAGGAAGGGCGGGCATCGCGGGGAATCGAACCCCGTACCTCTGGCTTGCCAGACGCTCAGCTCAACCACTGAACTACCGACACCCGGTGGATTGGAGTTTAGGAGCGCCTCGACATCAAGGCGCGTGTATGTGTGTGTGTGTGTGTGTGTGGCTTTGTCGCGACGCGGTCGCATCGCTGCCGTGAGCGTCGACAACAACAGCGAGTGGTGGCCGCGCGAGGGATCGGCTCCGGGTGCACCGACGCTCCGGTGACACCACGTGCGTCGACTTCACAACGGGCCTGGCGGCACGGCGCACACAGCTCGCAGCACGCGGCCCGAAGCGAGCTCAGCGGCGGGGACTTTGCCGCCCGGATAGCATATGTTGTCATCGCATTCCGACGGCGCAACAAATGCACAGGGGCATTCGGTTGCTTGTTATTGGTTTTGCGACACATCGACCATTGAGTCATGTAGCGTCACCAATCTCTCATGCCGATTGGTCGCGGGCGAAGAGTATTGACAATTGACAGGGGTATTCGCAACAGACGGCAAGCTGTTCTCAACACTAATGTATTACGAACTAGCCGGCAATAATTGCAAGCTAGGCAGCGGAACAGTAGTGGATATGAGTCGTCGCCCGATCGCATACTCCGATGAAACACGATCTCTTTTTGCTCCGCTCGATATATTATGCATCTGTTGCTTTCCCCAGGGATGAGGCGTTTTCATTTGACGTGGTGGAAATGGGAGGGGCGAGTCTGGACCGGAAGCAGACCGCCCAGTCAGCACGTTCAGAAGGCCCCTGGCTGGCTTGCTGTTCTGTACCTGCTGTGCTGTGCATGAATGTATATGACTCAGCGATGCTTCGATGGCAAAGGACTTTGCTTTCAGTCTAATCTGCCAGGTGTAAACTGTTTTCGATTTAGAGGCCGGTTCAATGGATGGCAAGCGGACCCTGGTTAGCACTTTCCAGACGCGGACCATCCGGCTGTTTGGAGAGAACGTGTCGCTGTTCATGCAGGAAATCCCGGGTCCCATCTGCTGTCACTATCCATCCAATCTCTAGTTCCATCTGCATTTGCTGTTTTTTTTCTTTTCTTTGTAGTGTCGGTACAATTGACTAGTGCATGTTATGGAACCCATATTCTAATAGCTTGTCGACGTGCGACTCCTCCGACAGGACCGATCTCCGCCTGGTGAGATAGTGTGGAAGGACTCATCGAACTGGCACCTCTAGGAAACATGGGGCTAGGAACAGGGGACTAGAAGCAAGGGGTCAGGGGGTCATGCCCCTCCCCATCTTCTCCGATCTTGACCAGTTATCCTATGACGTTGACTGAAAAGATTTGGCCTAAAGATCGGCTTAATCCACACATTATTTTAGCCATTCCTGTGCCTATAATGAGAACCACGAAACTATGCCATTTTAGTGCTATGAAAACCAAATGGTCGAAGTCAACAGCCAACTTTGTCTCTGCGAGAAAACTGATAAATGAGCTTTAGGTAATGAAAACACTTAAGAGCTGAGGTGCGACGTTCACGAAAATCGAAGTTTTTGCCTCCAACATATAAGAGGCCCTTACAGACTTCTTGAGTTCTGAGTAGATGCCGAACAGCGTACAGTCGAGGTCACGCAATAGTCTTTTTTGCCCATTGGTGTACTTAATAGGACGATTGGCTTCTTCATGTATGGACAAAATACCGATTATCGTTCTTGATTCAATCCCTTCGAAACGACTAGAGGAAACTCATCGACCGACTGATTATCTTGTATTACTGGAGACTACTCATCAGTTCAAGTTGCTTTTTTTTCAAACTTCGGCGATTCCCAAAAGAGAATCTCCTACCAATACCAGAGACGACTCAAGCGGGTTCAGTGACAATCTCACGGGCAATGGTGAGGGAACCGAAGGGGGTGGGACGGACAGTGGTCTCTGAACCTGACGACGAATTTAACACCGACTCTATTGTGTGTTGCGCAGAATGAATATACTTTGAAGTGCCCCTTCACACTGCCAGACATATACCGTGCTACTGCTCATAAAATTAATCATGAATGTGTCAATATAAAAGGTAGTAAAGCGTTTACTTCATTAATGTACACAGCCACACGAAAAAGAAGGTATTTACGCGGTATGTAGATACATTCCGTGTACATCCTATATCATATCTCATGGATACAATGTTCAGGCTGAAAGCCAATCTTAGGGCGTTGTATCTCAATATTACACCTATGATCTGCTGCAGAGAAATACTTTAGAAAATCCAGGAATACCTTCAGCATGGCTCATGGAGCGAATGATAGGCTTACAGTGAGCTACAGACCTTCACCAATTTATGTCACGACGGACTTTCGTCGTGCCCTAAAACGGTTTTTGAACTGATCTATCGTTGCCGTAGGTTTTGCGACCACGCATGCATTGAGGACGCTGCGAACTTTGGTATGCCGTCGGAATGTGACTACGCACAGACAACGGACTATACGAAAACAGACATCAAGTCTTTTCGCACCTGGCGATTAAACAACTGATATAGCATCGGGATAAACATGTCAGCTATCATTGGTTGGCCGAGTAGTGGCAGCACGGATGCGGACGCGGCTGCCAACTTACCTCAGCCGAGAGAAAAACATCTCCAAGCACCTCAGAAATATTCGCGAGAAGCGCAGGTGTAGTCAGAATTCGGTCGCTCCAACGAGGCCATCGTGAGCAAGGTTCGAGCTTTTTTACTTTGAATTCGAGGACTAATCGGACTAGCTCGATAGCACTAACTTATATTTGTCCAGCTCGACAACACCGACTTATATTGGGTTAGCTCGATAACACTGACTTGTGCTGCCTAGCTCGATAACACGGACTTTTACTAGTTCAGTTCGACAGCACTGACCCATGTTGGCCTAGCTCGATAACACCAACTTCTGTTAGTCCAGCTCGATAACACCGACTTGTGTTTGGTTGGCTCGAAAACATCGACTCGTGTTGCCTGGCTCGATAACACGAACTTCTATTTGTCCAGCTCGAGCACCTATGTTGGCCTAGCTCGACAAAACTATTTTATATTGGCCTGGCTCGAAAACACTAAACCTATATTCTCCATCAGCGTCACGGACGAGAAGGCGAACCCAGACCACTGTGTAGGATGGGAGAGAGCAAAAGTAGAGCTGACCGTCGAGGAGGGGTTCGACAGCGGAAGCTACAGTTGTGCGAGGACTGAGGGGCGGAAACAGACCAAACTGTCGTGGGGGTTATGGTTATTGGCTTTACGACTCCTCGACCGTTGAGTTATGTGGCGTCGCACATCTCTCACGCTGATTGGTTGCGAGCGAGAGTAGCGATATGTGAGGCTCGAACCCACAAACTTTCGATTGTGAGATTGGCAACTTACCCCTAGACTACTCGTCCCCCGGACGTGAGAGTGCAACTGATCCTTGTGCAGAAGGCGAGAGCACAACTAACCCTTACGCAGGAGGCGGGAGCACAACTGACTACTGTTCAGAAGACGGGAGCACCACTAAACGCTTTCAGCAGGAGGCGGGAGCACAACTGACTACTGTGCAGAAGACGGGAGCACAACTAAACGCTTTCAGCAGGAGGCGGAAACAACTGACTACTGTGCAGTAGGCGGGAGCACAACTGACCACTGTGCAGTAGGCGGGAGCACAACTGACCTTTACGCAGTAGGCGGGAGCACAGCTGACCGCTGTAGCCGCGCCGACGTGCAGTACCTGCCCGCTGGACGAGCTGACTGGAGCAGCGGCGGCGCACACAACCTCTCCCACGCCTGCCCGCTGCCGACTGCCGGCCGCCGGCGCGCGGCCGGCGGCGGCGGCAGACTCGGGCCGTGACGTCACGACGCCGCCGCGGCCAGGCAAGGTCAGCCGGGCTGGGTCAGCTGCCGGCCCGGTCCGGCCGCCTGCCCCCCGCTCCGGCGCGCCGCGGGCGCCACCGCGGCCCCGCCCAGGCCCGGCGGCCCCGCCCCCAGTCTGGCGCAGCCTTCGGGCCGCCAGCGCGCCCCCACGCGCCAGCACGGGTGGGTTCCCGTACGCACTAGCATGGTCGACATACGGAGAGCGGGCCGGCGTGCGTCAACATCGACGGTGACGTCACACGCCGAGCCGGTCGATGCGTGGCGTCGGTGCCGTCGGGCGCGCGGGGGCGTGCGGACGACGGCGGGGGGTTCGAGTCCGTTGGGAGTGCGGGGGCGTGTTGGAGTGCAGGGGGGGGGGGGGGGGGCGAAGTGGCTGGCAAAGGAATGGCGCATCATACGACTGCCGGCTGTGGGCAGACGATAGGAAACCCGTGGCAGCGTCGGCCACGTCAGGCCGGCGGCAGAACATTCCAGACCCGGGCGAGACGTCACACATCGCGTGACGTCACAGATCGCGTGACGTCACGAGCTAACTGAGTGGCGGCGACTGCATGTTGCATGCGACCTGTCCGTTTATTGGGTGGTTCACGACGCACTTTGTGCACGTTCACGGCTAATGGCGCCGCTCACTGTTTCGACGGTGGGCCGCGGGATTGAGAAATGTGCCGATTTGCATGCGACCTGAATACACGTATGCGCGTCGCATCATGTATGGGGAGGGGAGGTTGCTAGTGGGTGGCCACCTTCTCGGCATCGTAGGAAGCGCACACGAGTAAAGCGCTCGGCCTGAGATCCGCCACACAGTATTGCCGTCAATGGACATCGTTGCTCGGTGCTAGTTGCGATGCTTCATGAATGCCACAGTGGGATGTAGCCATTCAGAATCTGGTTGCAGTTGGAGCCGATTGTGAAAACACGACATTAGCTGTTTCAGTTATTTCCGATCAGAGGCGGATGAAAGGGACCGAGGGTGTGTGCTCAACCCCATGGGAAGCGGGGTCGTTCTGACTGGGAAAAGGCTGTAACAGGAGATATCTGCTCCGGGACTGCCCCAATGCACCCCATCCACCACTCAAATCCACCACTCAAAAAGCCAAACTGAATCCAAATGTGCTCCTCCAAGAGGGAGAGGCTTGGGGTTTGAGCACAGTCCTCAAACCATGCGAGGTTTGAGCGCATTCCCCTCCCTACCCCCTCTCCCTACCGCATTCCCCTCCCTGCCCTCCTCATTCAATGGCTATTTCAGCCGAAGGCGCTCACTCCTACAGGGACCCACGCGGTGGCGCCCCTCCAGAACAGTGTCCCTGCATGACAATTCCTGGGTCCGCCCCTGTTTCGGGTCCATTGACAACAGCCTAAGACATGTACGACTCTCTCTCTCTGTCGCACAACCAGGCAATCGTCTCGCCAAGAAGAATGTGTGTGCTACAGGAATGTTTGCTGTCGGTTGATAGGGCTGAAATAAAAGACTTTTCGCGATCACAAGGCCACGAAATAACAGAAAATAATTGCTTGTGTCCTAAAGAGAAAAGCGATAAAAAGCACCTATCTCAGTTGGCTAGGTTAGGTTGGCTCAGCATAAAAACACTTAATAGCGCAATTGGTTAGGGCGTCAGCTTGTTCTGGTCTCCCCTGTCCTGGCGACACAGGGCTCGAGCCGCTTCGCGCGCTCGCATTTAGCCCCCGGCTGTGAGGGTCAGTTGGCAGCTAGCCCGATAAGGCCGGGGACGAGGTACCAGGTGGCCGTGTCGGTCCATTGAGGGCACGTTAAATTTTCGGTCAAAGTTCTACCGTTGAACTGAAATTCATGGTTCTGGTGGTGGGGCCAGGGTTCACGCAACAAGCTCAGCTTAGCTTACCAATAGGACCGTGGTTCATAAAGCCACCCTATGAAGAACTCTGATTATATTTATTTCCCCCAAAAAATATTTTGATGAATTTAGTGTTGATTTGTGCACAGCTTACCTTTCACACAGCACTGTCATTTTCGCTGGAGATGATCACTGAACAGTTGTTGCATCAATTTCAATTGTCATTGAAGTCACCAAGCTACTGTGCTACCTTTTGCGACGATGTTTCATGATGATCTCAAGTGGGGTTTGTGCGACAGCAGCACACCGGGTGGACGAGGGAATGAATGAAACCACCATACCCAAATTGATACCCTGGCAAGGAAATCTATCATGGCAGCACTGTGCGAGGTTCTTTGGCTTGCTTTTCCATGGTCCGAAATGAAGGAACCACATCATTAGGTGAATCATACAAAGGACAGCGTACTCGTGTATGCGCATGGCCATCAAAACGAAGGCCGGTGTCCAGTTATAGTGAAGGGATGATTGGAGTCGGTCATGCACTTGGCTTGCCACCTCTAGCATTATCTGGTGGAGTCGGGCTTTACGACTTTCCTAAGCCGACATATCATCAATTATGACTATTTGCACGGGGTAACTCGCGAGTGCTGCCCCGATAGCCGAGTCAGTCAGAGCGCCGGCCTGCACTGGTCTCCCCTGTCCCGGCAAGCCAGGGTTCGAGTCGCTTCACCTGCTTGCATAGCCCCCGGCTGGGAGGATCAGTTGGCAACTGGTCAGATGAGGCTTGGGTCTCGGCTCCGGGCGACCGGGGTAGCGGCCATATGGCATGCGAAATAGTCGGTCAAAATTGTGTCGTTGAAGTGGAATTTACGGACCAGGTGGTGGAGCTAGGGTTCCTGCAGCAAACTCTGCTCAGTATCGGACCCGGGGCGGGGATGGCCGAGTGGTTAAGGTGTCGGGCTATGGGTATCAAAGGTCCTGGGTTCGACTCTAGCGCCACTCAGGACATTTCCCAATCCCGCGGCCCACCGGCGAAACAGTGTGGGCGGCGCCATTAGCCGTGACTGAGCATAAAGTGTGTCGCGAACCAACCAATAAACAAACAAACAGTATCGGACCCACCTGGAACAGAAAGCCACCCACCCCAGCATAAATTCAGACTAAATTAATCTCACTTTTCCAAATGTGGGACTTCAGTTGGTTTTGAAACCGCTTCACACGTCGGAATACACACGTCGCATGGCATGAAGCATGGTATATTTCTTGTAATCACACAGACAGCAACGAACGAGGTTTGAGGATGGGGCGAGTAATCACACAGACAGTACCGAGTGAGGCTTAGTTAGTTATTAGGGGTTTAGCGCGCATCAACTGCAGTGGTTATACAGCGCTCAACCGAGTGAGGCTTGAGGGTGGGGGTGAGGGGGAGTAACTGCACCGACAGTGCCGAGTGAGGCTTGAGGATGGGGCGAGTAATCACACAGACAGTACCGAGTGAGGCTTGAGGGTGGGGCGAGTAATGACACAGACAGCACCAACTGCGGTCCGAGGAGGGGGGTGGGGGGGGCGAAGTGAGCGGGCTGCAGATGCCGTTTCACTGTCTGGCCCGCTCCGGCTGGCATGTGCCGGGCTGGCCACACGACAGTATCGCAGCGTGGTTCCGGCACATGTGGCCACCCGGATGCAGTGAAAGTCGGCGGTCGGCGCAGACACGCCTGCTCTCATTCATCGTCTGTCGCGGCAGGCTCGCAACGCGGCGGCGTCGCGGCGAAATCGACACCGCGCACGGCTGAAGGCGCTCGCTGCCGGCCGCCGACCCGATGTTTGGAGACCGACGCCTCCAAATGGCGGGCGCGATGATCGAATCTGGAAGGATTTGCAACGGAAATGTGCTCGCGATAGACGTTTGCTTATGGAATTGTTCACGGGGGTTGCCCACTTTCACTATCGATGACCCAAAAGAGTTATGGGATCACGAGATTATTTATTGGAAATGATTTGAAGGCAAAATAGAATCCCTCGGCGAATTTGGAACCTCACGTAAACTTCTTTAAACGTTGCTAGGATGGGTAATGCAAGTTGACATCTAACCGTTGTCGGGAGCTAAGTGCCATTCGGCTTCGTACGAAGTCAAATCCGCTGTTTGCTGGAAGCAAGCCAACAACTCTCTGCATGCCAGGTACCTGGCATTGCATTGCTGCATGGGGAAAGAACACGTACGATGATATGATCATGATTGATATCAGTGCGCGCTGAATGAAACTTCTTGATCTGATGCTACCTTAATCTTCCACCTTGCTACCCTAAACGATATGAAAGGAGAACACTGCAGCAACCGTCCATAAAGCAACCACTTACTTCGTCACGTCAACAAATTCGGCTTGTCTGTGTACTAACTCCAACAAGGGGTGGGAAAGGCGGGCAGCTGATCAGGCGAGTCGTAAAGAGGCACATGGGTTCTCTTAAACGCCCATACCAGGTCATGCGCTTCTTCCCACAGTCCCCATGTCACACACTGATGTCAAAACTGGCACTCGTTATGGCCGTTGGAGACTTCCCTCATGGCAAACACGAGGTAAAGAGCACACGCGCGAGAAGTAGCCCAGCACCAAATGTTCGCCACGTTCGGGTACATTTCGGATACGTTGTTAATTCATTTTGGGATATTGTTTGTTTGTTTATTGGGTGGTTCACGGCACACTTTATGCACATTCACGGCTAATGGCGCCGCCCACACTGTTTCGCCGGTGGGCCGCGGGATTGGGAAATGTCCTGAGTGGCGCTAGTGTCGAACCCGTGACCTTTGGTACCCATAGCCCGACACCTTAACCACTCGGCCATCCCCGCGCCTTCTTTTTGGGATAAGCTATGGTCTCTACCAGAGGCGGAATTGCATTCGAAATTCTAGCAGCAGGTGCAAGGGGTTGCATATGTACAGCTGTGCAGTAGAGAGCACGCCTTGTTTACTGGCTGCGGAATGGTCACCGGACAACTGCACATGGTACGAACTTGCTTCAGAAATATACAACTGCTGGAAATGTAATGGACAAGCAACAGCTGCGCCCCAACTGCAATGTACCCCTAGCGCGATGTGCCCGCGCCTTGGCTGCGATGACCACTTCACGTGATGTGCCTGCGCCACGACTACAACGAGCATTTCACGTGCTATTCTGAGCCCGGCTGCAACACTCCGCGTGCTATTCTGCTACTCTATCCTCATAGTATGGCTGTTATTCAGACATTTTTTACCAAACGTTTGCCGAGTACGCCGCCGCCAAGGTCTGAGCAGAGGTCTCCACCAGTACCTGCGGCTGTCCTCTACTACCAGTACCACCACTGAAGTTCCAGCCCAGGTTCGAACAGAGGTCTCCACCAGTACCTGCGACTGTCCTCTACTACCAGTACCACCACTGAAGTTCCAGCCCAGGTTCGAACAGAGGTCTCCACCAGTACCTGCGACTGTCCTCTACTACCAGTACCACCACTGAAGTTCCAGCCCAGGTCTGAACAGAGGTCTCCACCAGTACCTGCGACTGTCCTCTACTACCAGTACCACCACTGAAGTTCCAGCCCAGGTCTGAACAGAGGTCTCCACCAGTACCTGCGGCTGTCCTCCACTACCAGTACCACCACTGAAGTTCCAGCCCAGGTCTCCACCACTACCTGCGACTGTCATCTAGCAAAATACCGATGCAAATTGAGGGAACAGGGCTGTACCCCTACTACGATGACATGATTTCAGTGAGAAGTTGTCTCTGCAACGTTCTCTAATTCCAGAGATGGTTTGTTTACTTAACCCGTCCCGTCTCGGGAGATCTTCAACCGCCCCCTCATGTTTTTCGCGGATAATGGACGAACGACGGGGGGCAGCGCGCCCAAATTTGGCATACCTTTTCCCACGTCAATTTGGCATGCCGTGTCAAAATTGTGAGGTCAGGTTTTCTAGGGTCAACGAGTTAGTCAAGGTCAAGTGAGGTCACCTCCAAAAACGTTCAACCAGCCGTCACGCTTTAACGGATACAGATATTTTAATGAAACTTTCAGCATTTGCTTATCCTTAGGGATGCAACAAAACGTAACAGTGGGATTTTTCTATTTTTTTTTTCGTTTTTGGCTACATATAAATTTTGCATATTTGCCAATTGCAGTTCAAATAGAGGATTCTGACTAAAGTAAGCATTTTTTGTTAGAGCATGTTGACTTCCAACAATGTTTCTCAGTCTGCTCTACCCATTGGAAAAAGAAAAGTAGAGAAAACTGTACTTTATAAAAAATAAAAAATAAAAAATTTGAGTTAACTAAAAATTTTGCCATTTTCCAACCAAAAAAAAATGGGGGAGCCAGAAAACAAGTTATGGCCCTGGTCGATTCCGCTGTCTTTTTCTCATTCCTAATAAAGTTTGTTTCTCATATATCCCTAAAATGGACTCCCCAGAGCCAAACACATAATGTAAGTCGTGAAAAGTCGTGAAAATCTAGCCCCCTGGGGACGTCACTTTTGGGAGAAAATTGTTTTCGGGTAGACTCGGACCCTACTCGTCGAGCGCTTTTCGATGACACCGCTTTCTTTTTCGTGCGATGACTAGTTTGGATTTTAGAGGAGGTTACTAACCGCCTCCCTCCCCCTGAGACGGGGTGTGAGGATCTGACCGGAAAGTCGGTGCGGGTTAATACTGATATAAGCTTCATCTATATTCTCGTCTCCTTCCGAATGGCATGATTTTCTCGGACTTTTACGCCGATGTTGGTTCGAGCACGATCTCGGTCTTGTACTCTAGGCGGTCGGTAATCGGTGTTCGGCACTCGGTGCTTGGTACTCGGTGCTCGGTACTCGGTGCTCAGTATTCGGTATTCGGCACTCGGTATTCGGTATTTCGTACTCGATATTCGGTACTCGGCACTCCGTACTATGCATTCGGTACTCGGTACTATGTATTCGGTACTCGGTGCACGGAGCGCTACCCGCTATCTCGTAACCAGGAGCGCTACCCTCCACCACCATTGCCCCAAGATATATCGTATCCGCCTCCGTACCTCAGTACACCCATATGTCACACGCCATCAGACTCCGTACCTCAGTCTGATGGCGTGTGACGACCCTGATCCGCACTCCGGGGGGATGGGTTCAGCTGATCACTCTGCCTTTTGCTGCTCAGCGTTGTACAATTGCGAACTCATCGTGGATACACAAATTACCAATTGTTTTACATTTGCTTGTTTGATGCTGAATTTTCAGAAGGCATACAATTTGTTTTCTGGCTATGAGTGTCAGCTAAGCTAATGTGAGAAGTTAGTTAGTTAGTTATTGGGGTTTAGGGGCGCATCGACTGCAGAGGTCATGCAGCCCCTGATGTGAGAAGATAATGTTAGAAGTCCAGCTGTAGCAACAGTTGGACGGATGGACATATAGTTAGACGGAGGCAAGGATAGACGGACAGTCAGACAGGCAGACTGATGAACAGACTGAAATACTGACAGCCTGATGCATAGACTGACACACTGACACACTGACACACTACCAGACTGCCAGACTGACACACTGACATACTGGAAGACTGATACACTGACGACCTGGCAGATTAACACTAACAGACTGACAGATCGAAAGACCGACAGGCTGACACTCTGACAGACTGACACTCTGACAAACTGACAGACTGACAAACTGACAGACTGACACTCCGACAGACTGACACTCTGACTGCTGACGCACTAATGGACAGACTGACATACTGAAAGACCGGTTAACGGACTGACAGACTGGTGGGCAGACTGACATTCTGATAGACTGACGGACTGACACACGAACAGATACGGGCATGCATAGACGAATAGGCAAATAATTTTCGACCACACAGAATCAGCATCGTCATACGGAACGGTGGTGTCACCGGTACGCATCGTACTGTGATCAACACTAGTGCAGTACGGTGTTGTCATCAGTGTACATAGTACAGTGATGAGCATCGTCATACAGTGCAGTTTGTTATCAGCATGCATCGCACCGTAATCAGCATTGTATGAAGTGCAGTGCTTCATCAGTATGCACATATCGCACCGTAATCAGCATTGTCAAACAGTAGAGTGCTGATATTAGTACTGCATAGTACAGTAATCAGCATCGCAAGGCAATGTTTTGAACATTGGCGGTTATACTATGGCTGCCAAACGGTTAGGCACCCCGGCATACAGGTGGGGAGACTACTAGACGGACAACCAAGCATACAGGTGGGGAGACACTACTGGACGGACAACCAAGCACACGGGTGGGGAGACACTACTGGACGGACAACCAGGCGTACAGGTGGGGAGACACTACTGGACGGACAACCAGGCATACAGGTGGGGAGACACTACTGGACGGACAACCAAGCATACAAGTGGGGAGACACCACTGGACGGACAACCAAGCATACTGGTGGGGAGACACTACTGGACGGACAACCAAGCATACAGGTGGGGAGACACTACTGGACGGACATCCAAGCACACATGTGGGGAGACACTACTGGATGGACAACCAAGCACACAGGTGGGGAGACACTACTGGACGGACAACCAAGCATGCAGGTGGGGAGACACTACTGGACGGACAACCAAGCACACAGGTGGGGAGACACTACTGGACGGACAACCAGGCACTATACCGGACAGGACAGTCTCCATACCGGACAGAAGGACAGGATCTGTACCGGACAGAAGGACAGTCTCTATACCGGACAGAAGGACATGATCTATACCGGACAGACAGGCACCATTCCGGACAGGCAGACACCATACCGGACAGACAGACAGGCACCATACCGGAGAGACAGGCACCATACCGGACAGGACAGTCTCTATACCGGACAGAAGGACATGATCTATACCGGACAGACAGGCACCATTCCGGACAGGCAGACACCATACCGGACAGACAGACAGGCACCATACCAGACAGACAAGAAACCATACCGGACTGACAGACGACCACCACACGGACGGACCGCCGACCACATTGGGCCGGTGGACTGCCCACGGGCAGTTCAGAGCTCGAGCCCGGAGTTGGCGGCGGCCGCAGTCGGAGGAAAGCCGAACGGAGCGAGCGGCTGCACGGCCGGATGTCGGCGACGGTTAGTGGCGCGGAGAGTGCGCGCCGGCGACGATTAGTGGCGCGGCAGTGGGCCGGCATCTCCGACGCCAATAATCGGTGAAAGACGGCAGTGGCACACGGGCACCGAGAGCCGCGCGGAGTGAGTGATGCGAGAACGCGGGGACGCCGGTGAATCCACGGACGCGTGATCCGGTCGGCAGAAGTCAGGACTGAGATGGTGTGCATGCAGAGAAAGAGAAGAGGGAGAAGAAGGAGAAGGAGAAGGCGAAGGAAAGGGAGAAGAAGGAGAAGGAGAAAGGGAGAAGAAGGAGAAGGAGGAGGAGAAGGAGAAGAAGAAGAAGAAGAAGAAGGAGAAGGAGAAGGAGAAGGAGAAGGAGAAGGAGGAGAAGGAGAAGGAGAAGGAGAAGGAGAAGGAGAAGGAGAAGGAGAAGGAGAAGGAGAGAAGGAGTAGGAGAAGGAGAAGGAGAAGGAGAAGGGAGGAAGAAGGAGAAGGAGAAGGAGAAGGAGAAGGAGAAGGAGAAGGAGAAGGAGAAGGAGAAGGAGAAGGAGAAGGAGAAGGAGAAGGAGAAGGGAGGAAGGAGAAGGAGAAGGAGAAGGAGAAGGAGAAGGAGAAGGAGAAGGAGAAGGAGAAGGAGGAAGGAGAAGGAGAAGGAGAAGGAGAAGGAGAAGGAGAAGGAGAAGGAGAAGGAGAAGGAGAAGGAGAAGGAGAAGGAGAAGGAGAAGGAGAAGGAGAAGGAGAAGGAGAAGGAGAAGGAGAAGGAGAAGGAGAAGGAGAAGGAGAAGGAGAAGGAGAAGGAGAAGGAGAAGGAGAAGGAGAAGGAGAAGGAGAAGGAGAAGGAGAAGGAGAAGGAGAAGGAGAAGGAGAAGAAGGAGAAGGAGAAGGAGAAGGAGAAGGAGAAGGAGAAGGAGAAGGAGAAGGAGAAGGAGAAGAAGGAGAAGGAGAAGGAGAAGGAGAAGGAGAAGGAGAAGGAGAAGGAGAAGGAGAAGGAGAAGGAGAAGGAGAAGAAGGAGAAGGAGAAGGAGAAGGAGAAGGAGAAGGAGAAGGAGAAGGAGAAGGAGAAGGAGAAGGAGAAGGAGAAGGAGAAGGAGAAGGAGAAGGAGAAGGAGAAGGAGAAGGAGAAGGAGAAGGAGAAGGAGAAGGAGAAGTAGAAGGAGAAGGAGAAGGAGAAGGAGAAGGAGAAGGAGAAGGAGAAGGAGGAGAAGGAGGAGAAGGAGAAGGAGAAGAAGGAAAGGGAGAAGGAGGTCGGAACGGAGAAGGAGATGGGAATGGAGAGGAAGATGGGAATGGAGAGGGAGAAGGAGATGGAGAGGGAACTGGGAAGGGAACTGGGAAGGGAGAGGGAAAGGGAGAGGGGAAGGGAGAGTGGAAGGGAGAGGAGAATGGAGGGTTAAATGGAGAGTGGATTAGAGAGGGGAAGAGAGAGGGGAAGAGAGAGGGGAAGAGAGAGGGAAAGAGAGAGGGGAAGAGAGAGGGGAAGAGAGAGGGGAAGAGAGAGGGGAAGAGAGAGGGAAAGAGAGAGGGGAAGAGAGAGGGGAAGAGAGAGGGGAAGAGAGAGGGGAAGAGAGAGGGGAAGAGAGAGGGGAAGAGAGGGGGAAGAGAGAGGGAATGGAGAGGGATAAGGGAGAGTGAGAGAGATCGGGGCGAGAGGAGGGTACAGAAAGCCATGAGTGGTGGGTACTAGGACAGAGCAAAGGCTGCACTTCCACTGCACTGACACTGCACAGGACACCGCATGTAGCAGTAAGGCGGATAATGTATCATTGGAGGTAGTGCAGCTACCGCACCAACGTCTGGATAGGTGGCGTGGGGGTGCCACGTCAGAGAGAGTGAAAGAGAGAGAGTATGTGTGTGTGTGAGAGAGAGTGTGTGTGAGAGAGAGATCCAGATACGTCAATAAAAACGTGCGGTACTGAATTGTTCAACCACTGTTGAAATCTGAACCAGGTTCTGTGCCATATTCTTGAAAACAGCAACATGTTAGCAACATGGAGATAGTTTATGCTGAGATGGGCCATACATCCGGTACATCGGATTTTTACGACACATACGAGTATAGCTGATAAGCTTGATAACGACATCGTTCTTTCTACTCCAATGATCCAGGGGACACGCTTGCACGGCCAGCGGCTTGTAACGCACAGCCCCCTGGTTACGAGATGGACACGGTGATCACTTGCATCCACACATGCAGCAATGCACAAATTTGTTTCACCATGCTGCATCGGAGGGTAATACGGTACTCTGGCCACTCAATACCGATGCTGATTACGAGAATGGCGAGGTAAATTGCATCTGACGAGCTGTTCTACATTCCCCATTTGCCTGTGTCTGAAACGTGTCTTCCTGAACTTCCGCACCACAGAAAACATACCGCTCGACTCTGCACCATAAGCATTGATATTCGCTTACGAGTGAATAGCATGAAAAAACTGCCACCAATTTTGGTGTGCGGAGTTTCGCCAAAACATCAAGCCGAAACACAAAACGCTGTCGTGCGGCCGGCCCGCCTGACTGCACGGCGGCGCCGAGTCCCAGCAATTCGCACACATTGCGTAACGAAGCGGAAAATATGACGGACGTTCTCCTGGGGAGGGGGGCCGGTCGACTGGGGACGGGGCGGTCGGTGGGTTGGGGAGGGGCCGGTGGGTTGGGGAGGGGGGCCGGCTGGGTGGGGAGGGGCCGGTCGGCGGGAGGGCGGTGGTGGGGAGTGGTCGGTCGGCTGAGGACGGGCCGGTCTGGCTATCCAATTCAAAGAGGCGACAATATTTTCACAGCAAGGTACAACTGTCACCTATCCCGTCTTGTGGCACGCTCATGCGCTTACAAAACTCCCTCTCAGAGCGGCCATCTGTTGCACGCGAATTCCGGAAAGCTGCAGCATCCGGTCATCAGTTCCTACCATCAATATCGGTCCACCAAGCACTCATTTCCTGCAACTCCGTCCCCAGTCGTGTTGGCCGTCGAGACATCACAAAAATAGCGCAGTCGGAGCAAGCGCAACTTCCCAGTGAGACACCGTGGTCGAAATCGATACCTTCATCTGGCCTTTTGACACCGACCGCCTCAGGCGACGCGCCCTGTGTCACAGCCAATGAAGATCCTCCCACACGCGGAACGGAGCCTCCGCCTGGGATGGGCTTCTGGACCACCACCTCAGCTGGACGGTGAGCTTCACCATCCTCAGCTTCACCTGCCTCAGCGTCACCTTCCTCAGCGGCACCAGCCTCAGCTTCACCATCCTCAGTTTCACCATCCTCAGCTTCACCAGCATAAGCTTCACCAGCCTCAGCTTCATCAGCCTCAGCTGGACAGTGAGCTTCACCAGTACCAGCAAGGGTACCAGCAAGGGTACCAGCACCAGCACCAGCACCAGCACCAGCACCAGTTCCAGCTACATGCCGCGCATGAAATACACCCGCAGACACACCAACCGGAGCAGGCGTGGTGAAATCACCGCTCGACGAGTCTCTGCCACACGTTGGTGGGCATCGAAGGCCTTGTGAAAGCTGGCCACTCGGGGCACTTAATGGCGGGACGTCTTTTCTGCAACGAGGCCACCGGCAGTAAGTGGTTGAAGCCTTCGTCATTCGTAAAATATCGGACAAATGTGGTGAAAAGGCAACGGCCTCGGAGCGAGGCGACAGTTATTGCTGGTTGTGGTTAGTTATGGTTATGGTTGGTTATGACTGTGGTTGGTTATGGTTGTTGGTAAATAATGGTGTCAGTTTATGATAAATCATATCTCCGTTTGGCCGCATAAATTTTAGATAGTTACCGGTGCACATTTTGCCGGTGCATATGAGTATTTCCAGACGGTCAGTCTGTTGTGTTAATATATATATATATATATATATATATACATATAAATATATATGTATATATCTAGGTATATATATAGATATATAGATATAAACATACACATATATTTTGTTTGTGTGTGTGTGCGTATGCTTATTCATGACGTTGTCCTGGTATTCGCATCTTGGTGGTTTTCATCATGCTTTATAAAATAGTAGTGATTGACTCAGGTTGGAATATTATGTCCAGCCTTGCTCTGCTTGGCGGAAGAATATAATGCCCTCCAGTCCACTGCAGTCCATTTCAACAATAATCTCCAGAACCTCATTCGTTGATTACGTGCGGCACACGCATGTACAGCGTTTTTATTGTTTGTTTAGGCTTAGGGGTGGCACTGCTACTTGTTATCTACCACTGCTACTGGCTATGTAGTACTTCGCTTACAGCATATCTTCACGCTGGGAGCCCAACTAACGGAAGGCGAGGGGCTCATTGGACTGTGTATTCCAAAGCATTAAATGCCTGGCATTATTTCCTATATTTACGAATATCAGCCAGGGGGCGAGTAGTCTATGGGTAGGATGTCAGTCTCACAATCGGAAGATTGTGGGTTCGAGTCTCACCTGTCGCTACTCTTCGCCAGTGACCAATCGGCGTGAGAGACTGGCGACGCCACATGACTCAACGGTCGACGTGTCGTAAAACCGATAACCACCACCACCGAATGTCAGCCGGGAGTTTGGGTCATGTACGTCACGTATAAGCTCCCAGAGCCGACATGTTCATCTCGGCGGACATCCATAGCCCACCGGACATCCATAGCCCACCGGACATCCATAGCCCACCGGACATCCATAGCCCACCGGACATCTATAGCCCACCGGATATCTATAGCCCACCGGTCATTCATAGCCCACCGGACATCTATAGCCCGCTGGATATCTATAGCCCACCGGATATCTATAGCCCACCGGACATCCATAGCCCACCGGACATCCATAGCCCACCGGACATCCATAGCCCACCGGACATCCATAGCCCACCGGACATCCATAGCCCACCGGACATCTATAGCCCACCGGATATCTATAGCCCACCGGACATCCATAGCCCACCGGACATCTATAGGCCACCGGATATCTATAGCCCACCGGTCATTCATAGCCCACAGGAAATCTATAGCCCGCCGATGACACTTGTCTGAAAATAATCCTGCTGTGTGTCTATCCTGACTGTTGTTGGTGATACAGCCAAGGCTTAGTACTGAGATGGGCTGAGGCATTTGCAGAGGTGTGCTAAAAATAGGTTTCGAATAAACCTATGGCGTTCCAGACATGTTCGCAAGTGGGAATTCTCTTTCAGGAAAAACCCTAGTGAGTTTCGCACGTTCCCTGGGCTCGGAGATGGCACACGACGGAGTTGTGATCCATTGCTCTCTTCTGGGTCGACTTCGCAAAGTGGTCAGTTTCATAAGGCTATAAACTCGACTGCGATATTGGGGGGATAATTAACCTACAAATATACTATCACATTGAACGGGATCGTAGAAATGTCAAATATATACTCTGCTAAACGTGATGATACAACTACAAACGCAACACCGTGGAAGACGAGATCGTAAAACTGCTTCCAGGATTCGAAAATATGCTGGTCCATAACATCACTTCGAGAAGTGATGTTATGAACAGACAGCATCATATACCCTTTCCGGAGCTAGCCCGGTGGCTCTTCCAACGATCAGGAGCCCCTCCGTCGGTCTAAAATCCTTTTTCGTTAACCCAGCCAATGACCTTCGACATCTTCCCGACGCCACTCTCCTTGACTAGTGGTCCTCTGCATCGGCAATGGACCCTTTCCGCCGGCCAGAGCTCCTTTCGTCGCTTTAGGGCCCTTCACGTCGGCCCGGAGTCCTTGCGGGTCCCCTGCACTGTCGCCTTTGGGGGCTTTTGTTGGGCCCCCAAGGCGGTCGTTTGGCGGATCCCCCCGATCTCCTCGCGGGGGGGGGGGCGGAGACACACAGGCAGCAGACGCGCGACGCCGCCCACGGCACCGGCTGCACTTCCCAGTGACGTCACGTCGTCGGTTGACGTGACGTCACGCCTCGGTGTGGCCACGAGCAGCTCGATACCGGCCGGGCGTATGTGCTGGAAGGAAAGCTCGCGGCGGAAGCTGCGCGCCCGAAATAGCGCCGATACTCCCACACAGTGCTGTATTCTCGGCTGGCTTTCTCTATTTGTGGCTGCTGTTTACGGTAGCAGATCGCAGCTGGGCCGCCTTGGACAGCACCGGCAGTGTTGCACGCTTCACCACCGTCTCACTCGCCGCGGCGCAAGTGCGACCTCAGAATCGGCGAGAGAGCAACAGCCGTTCGAGATGGTTCTCTTGCTGGACGCATGCTGATAAACGACACGATATTGAAGATTGGGGAGCATTCCGTGTTCTCACGATGTCTGGATGAATTCCTAACGCGTATTTAGCTATGTCAACGTCCGGCTTTATAGTGGCAGATGCAACGGATGCTTTATTGGTCATGCTCATTTGAATTTGCAGAAGCAACGAAATAATTGTGGCGAACCCCAATTCATGAGTGAAATTCGGTCGACTTGAGATGCTTCAATCGATAGGCTCAATTGTTTCGCTGGCTTCGCCACTGTAAGAAGTGCGACTGCAAAGCCGAGCAGTGACGCGAATCAATGCGTCTGCTGGTTTGCGTGCCCGTCCGAGCGCTTCCGCTTCATTCGACAATGTTGACACGACGTACAGCCTAGCCTGCCGGCGCACACCTGTGTTGTGGAGAATAGCCGCCCACATTGTTAATTGGTTAACTAGTCCGGTTTGTCACCCGTCAGAGATATAATCAAATGTCGGGTCTCGTAACATATGGAGCACAGGCGAATGCACCAGCGACTTGGACGGAAATAATCCAATTTGACACACGTTATCGAGGACAAAACTCAAGAGCCATGGTCAGCATTGTTTGCATTTCAGCTAAGCGATTCTGCCTGGTGTCTGGATATACGTACAACTGACTTTGGCAATGTTTCCAATCTTATCAATTACAACATTTTCTTGCGAAGTCCGTAATCTTTACGGCATTCCAACTTGTAGCATTATGGTACGATCGTTTGACAGGACGACGTAGCGTGTAGGAAGCCAATTAAGGATAGGCACTGGCAGCAGACATGGCGCCCTCATTAGTGCCGGCGGGAGGGACCACGATGCGGCCTACCTGAGGCGGCCGCATTGACTGGTGTTTTTTTCGACAATGCGACGACTGATCCGTTCGTTGTCTGGCCGGGTGCGGACAGTCGATGTCGCGTAAAAAAGAAAACTTACGATCGCAGCTGGTGCCTGAACGGCAACGCCGCAGGATTTGCCACGTCGGGGACCTGTTGACGTGTTTTGCGGAGCGCCACCCAACACCGCTGCGTGACCGTGCGACCGCTGGGCGGAGCGCAGCTGGAGCTGAGCTGAGCTGAGCTGAAGCTGGAGCGGGAACGAAGGCGCGCTGGGCGCGGCTCACCGGTACATGCGAATGAGTTCGTTGTCGACTCTTCAGTCGGACGTCGTCGGTTGGTTGTTAGCATCTCGGAAGATATCGCAGGCCAGGTAGGCCACCTACGTACATGGAGTGACCACCGTGCCAGATACACCCAGGTGAATCAGGTATGGAAATACACCGGGAAGGTCATCACCATGTCGGTACATCCACGTACACCGGGAGTACATCACCATGTCAGGTATAATGGAGAATCCCAGTTTTACCCACGGTCAAACCTACAAAACTTTTTTAATGATGATTAAATCGGCCAATTCGTAGGAAAGTACATGAGTGAGCATTTTGTTTCGAAACGACACATGCCGACATTCCTCATATATGATGGATAACTAGATAACTACCTAGATAACTAGATAACTAATTGAACGGTGCGGGTCTTTAAAGTTGAAACTTTATGGTTTATATTTTGTTGTGAGATGTTGTTTTTGGGTTGAGACGAAAAGTCGACCTTGTCTGCTAATTTGCTGTTGCCAACCAAACGTCTGTTGTTTTCGGAAAACATGCCTTGGGGATGATCTTTAGATCGGCTTGGTTGCAGTCGGTGCTGATGTCTTGTTAAACCCAAAGTCAGTCTTGCTGGACACAAAGTCGGTCTTGCTGGACCCAAAGCAGATCTTGCTGGACTCAAAGTTAGTCTTGCTGAACCCCGAGTTGGCGTTGCAGCTGCAGTATCTGTAATGTCGCATTCCTGCCCATGGTGCTTCAATTCAGTGCCAGACGATTGCTTGAAACAAGTCGCTTTATCACGAGGCTCGACGGATCGTGGCGTGCCTCGCCCATTCTGCTGCGAGTACAATCGGCATCGTATCGCAATCGACAAAATTTAGATCTGATTGCGGCGTCATGCCCTCTGCACTGTAGGCTAGTGCAAAACTACGGTGATGTTCAGATTACCGGTGTAATAGCTGCACCGGGGACGACAGCAACTCATCAAGAAGAATCAACTTAGTTGCACTCATAATTGGTTTTCGCAATGCCCTAGGGCCTATGCATGTTTTTTGTAGGTCTACACGTCGCTTAGCTCATGCGCAACACGGCTACGATTCAGCGCTTTGTAAGTATCGTGATCGTCATAGTTTGTGCTTCGCTACGGGCTGCGGAGCCACAAGGTCGCTGGTGCCAAGGTGTAGTGGTCGATCAATAGATTAAAGTGGCCAACTTCATAAAATAGGACTGAGTAAAGTGCGCTGCTACGTTTGGATGCGCCAATGTTCGGCCAAACTCTGACGTAGATGGCATGGGGTGCTGTCCACTGCAACACTGCCGACTGCAACACACTGCCGACTGCAACACTGCCGACTGCAGCACTGCCGACTGCAACACTGCCGACTGCAGCACTGCCGACTGCAACACTGCCGACTGCAACACTGCCGACTGCAACACTGCCGACTGCAGCACTGCCGACTGCAACACTGCCGACTGCAACACTGCCGACTGCAACACACTGCCGACTGCAACACTGCCGACTGCAACACACTGCCGACTGCAGCACTGCCGACTGCAACACACTGCCGACTGCAACACACTGCCGACTGCAACACACTGCCGACTGCAACGCTGCCGACTGCAGCACTGCCGACTGCAACACTGCCGACTGCAACACACTGCCGACTGAAGACTCGAAGACAGCAAGAGCTCTAGGAACTCTAGACGAGCACTCCTGCGACTCCAGAAGGAAAACATCCCATACAAGATCACCAACTCCTCTATGTCTCCAAACTAACCTCATCACCCCCTCCCCCGCCCCCCCCCCCTCCCCCCCCCGTCCCCCTCCCACTCCACCTCCACCTCCCCCGCCCCCGGAGAAAACCTAATGGTAGTGAGCCAACTGCGCTGGGCCATTGCAGCATGTGCAAGCCGCAATGGCCTCGATGTTGGAAGTGAACGAATACATAAATGGAAGTGACGTCTTTTCCAGCATAAGCAGCGGTATCGATCGCGTCCACCACCAGGAGCGACTTAGCCCGCCCTGTCTAAAATCTGGAGCGGTGTTGAGCACTCCGTCCAGGACCAGGAGCAGCACAAACCACTCTGTACACTTTCAGGAGCGGTGCGGACCGCCATGCACACGTTCAGGAGCGGTGAGAATCGTTCTGTCCAGCACCAAGAGCGGCACGGACCGCTCTCCACATCTTCAAGAGCGGTGTGGGCCCCCATGTAGTCTTCAAGTGCGGTGTGTTTGTGCATTGTTTATTGGTTGGTTCACGACACACTTTATGCAAATTCGCGGCTAATGGCGCCGCCCACAGTTTCGCCGGTGGGCCGCGGGATTGGGAAATGTCCTGAGTGGCGCTAGAGTCGAACCCCGGGACCTTTGATACCCATAGCCCGACACCTTAACCACTCGGCCATCCCCGCCCCTCAAGTGCGGTGTGAAGCAGTATGTCCGGCAGCACGAGCAGTGCCGACCGTTGCGCACATTTCCAGGAGCGGCGCAGATCGGCGTCGAGCGGCGACAAATGTGGCCGTCTTGATCCATGCCGGGGTGTGGCCTGCGTGCTACGATAGAGCCGCGGGACGCCTCGGGCGCATCCTTCACGAACCTCCCCTCTGCCTGCTGCCGCCAGATAACCGCACGTCTGACGTCAGGCGCAGGCAGCAGGGGATGGGCAGACAGGCCGCTCGCTGAGAGATTCAGGGCTATGAAAGCTACGCAGATCTTCGAACCGCTTTCCGTGCATGTCAAACACTGGCCTGGTTTTGACATTGGCCGCACACAATTTTGGCAATGGTGATTATGGGTTCGATAAAAACAATGACGTTACAAATGCAAGAATTTGCATCCGATCACTGTGCATTTCCCGGCAGATCTTCTTCCCAAGCCATGATCTTCATCTGCCACAGCCGTCTGTTCTCTACAGCGGCTGAAAAATCGCTCCTATGCGACCACCGAGGTGTCTAGCGAGACATGTGGCGCACCAGCGGCGGAATAGTGAGCGGAAGGGACGGTAACCTGGGCGTGACCAGTGGTCGGGACTGTGACCTGGCCGTGAGTGGCAGACGGGACGGTGACCTGGACGTGAGCAGCGGACGGACGGTGACCTGGCCGTGAGCGGTGGAGGTGACCTGGGCGTGAGCAGCGGAAGGGACGGTGACCTGGGCGTGACCAGCGGACGGACGGTGACCTGGGCGTGGGTGGCGGGGCGTGAACGTGTTCCAGCCTGTTCTCTCGAGTCTTAATCCAGTCTGCAATTCAGTCTCCAGTGTGTCCGCCGCCCGAAATGTCACCGCACTCACGACTATCCGTCCGTGGAGGAAAGGTCAGGCCGGCCGTAGGTGGGCTGTCGGCGACGGCGGAGGTGGCCAGTCCTTCGAGAAATTCGACTGCGCTTTCACACGGCCTTGTAGTTTCCAGCGCTTTTCCACACATTCCACACAGACACTTATGCTGAATTTGCAAGCGATATGTGATGCTCAACCATCCTCAGATGGTGCTCAAGCACCATTTGTCGACACTGAAACTCCACCCATGGATGTGGATGAGTGGGCGGTGAGTGACCCAGTCTGGACTGGCTGTCAGAGTGCCGTCAGAATCACGTCAGAGTGGCGTCAGAGTGACGTCAGAATGACGTCAGTAGGTGCCGGAGCGGCGACGTCTGCAGTTACACATTTCAGGTGTGTGCTACCCTCTGGTAGCGCACTGGAAGCCTGGCCTTCCCGTGGCATGTGCTACCCTCTGGTACGGACATTCCTGTGGTATGTGCTACCCTCTGGTACTGACATTCCTGTGGTATGTGCTACCCTCTGGTACCGACAAACCCGTGATGTGTGCTACCCTCTGGTACTGACATTCCTGTGGTATGTGCTACCCTCTGGTACGGACATTCCTGTGGTATGTGCTACCCTCGGGTTCTGACAATCTCGTGGTATGTTCTACCCTCTGGTACTGACATCACCGTGGTGAGTGCTACCTTCTGGTTCTGCGACATTTATGTGGTGAACTTCACCCTCTGGTTCTGCTATCACGGCGGAGGTCGTTGCCGTCTGTAACTGACATATATGTGGTAGGCGTTTCCTCCTGGTTCTGATGCTCATAAGGAACTGAGTTGAGGAATTAATGTTTCTCTGCGGTACCGTCAATCTTGTGGCGGTAATGCACCTCTATTTCACCACTATGTGGTGGGCGACATCAAACTGTGACCGGGATGTAACTCAGTTCGCGCTTGAACCACAGCGTGTATGGTATACGACCATCCACACTAGAATTGCTACATCAGATTTACTCCGCCGACGTGAAAGTGCGCTTCGGCTTATAGACAATGCTCGGGAGTCACAGGTGCAATAACACTAAATCCACGCGTGCTTAAAGTTTCGAAAGTAAGCGCTCTTCGATGCATTAGCGGCTGCTCGGGGCAAGCAGGAACTCGACAACGAGAAGGGGACCAGCAGTGACGTCACAGTGACGTCTGTAGTGGTCCTGTGACAGGATCGGCCGGCGGATCGCCAACTCCCCCGGGTGGGGGCGTCCATTATGTTGCCATTCTGCGCCATTTCCCGCATCCCGTCCTCTCCCCCCCGAGGGACGGAGCAGCACGCTATTGATGTGGTGATGGTGATGGTGATGGTGATGGTGATCGATTCCGGGGGCGGGGGAGCGATCCTTGCCATATGCAGTCAGGGTATTCGTAGTGACACCGATTATGGTAGGGAACGAGTAGTCCAGGAGTAAGTTGCCCGCCTCAAAATGGAGAGATTGTTGGTTCTCGAGGCTCACCTGTCGCCACTCTTCACCTGCGGCCAGTCGACGTGAGAGATTGGCGGCGCTGCATGACTCAACGGTCGATGTGTCGAAATGACCACCACCACCGACCGGGCTGACGTACAGGATCCTCTGCCCGTGTGACGGGGCATGTGGATGGAAAGGTTGCCCAGAGTGCCGGGAGCTTCACTGTGGCAATATTTTTCAAGGCAGGGCACGGAGCTCCGGTGATGGTGTGTGTGTTGGTGGTGATGGGCGTTGACGCCCTTGTTCTCCTCAGTTTTCCTGCACGGTCCGATCGATCTATGTGTCAACAGTCCCATCCGACGGCATCATTTCAGCGCCTTTGGTCACTAAGGGTCCCCTTTCATCATCTGAAACATACGCTCAAGAAGCATGGATAAAGGGAGTAGTCCAGACTTGGGAGAACATTAGTCGTACGACATGCAAATGAAGACATTAATTCCAAATGACATGTCTATCAACTCGGATCGATCCTACGTACTTGACATAAAGCCTGTCTAACTGAAACTGGAAGGATTTACATGTTCTCGTACGCTGCTAATCGGCCTTTGCTACATCAAACAATGCCCATTATAGTTTTGCTTTTGCACGCATTACTGCCGTCCACAAAGCTTCTCCGATAATTTTAAGTACTCACCGAGCAGCTTCTCGGGTACACCTCATGCTAGGCTCTTAGTTCATGGTCCTCGTAGTATTGCAGCACTGCAGTAGTGATCTTCTAGGAAACGATAGGGCTTCTCTGTCCATTTCCAGATATTCACTTATTTCCGGGAACTTCAAACCGACTCCTGAGATTATATCAATTTTGAATGACTCTTTCCGCTAAAAATGGGTGAAGACCGGGTTGATAGAAGGTCTGGTGGATAAGTTGATTAAAGCACCTATATTGAAGGGAATTGGCACCATTAAAATTAAAAATGGAAAATGAGGAGGGCCAGCGTAAGAAGGGCACAGCAACGGAGTAGCAGAATCAAATGGATGGATGTAAAATTCCTACCTAGTTAACATAATAAAAATGGCCGGTCCTTCTTCGTCCGAGCATTGTCTCAGTTTCCTTTCCGATCAACATCGGTATTCGGTGTTATAACTGCCAATCCAGCATCAGCATTATCAATACACATTCTGTATCAGTATCGTCATCACTTATTCAGCATAAGCATCATCGTTACCTATTCAATATAAGCTGTATCATTACCTATTCACCATAGGCGTCATCGTTACTTATTCAGTATAAGCATCATCGTTACCTATCCAGTATAAGCAATATCATTACCTATTCAACATGAACATCATCGTTAGCTGCTCAGTATCAGCATCATTGGTATATTTAGTATAAGCATTATCAATATCTAGTTAGCATAATCATTTGACATTACGTATGCCGATTAATCAATATTATTATGCATCATAAATATTATCGTTACCTCTTGCGCATAAGCATCATCATTATTTATTCGGAATATGCATTGTCTTTTCCGCTTTAGCATAAGCATCAACGCTACCTATTCAGTATCAGCATCATAGTTACCTAGTCAGCATAAGCATCCGTATTATCTATTCAGCATACACAGTGTCATCACATATTCAACATCAGCATCAGCTTTACCTATTAAACATAATCAGTATCATTACCTATTCAGCTTTAACATCATCATTGCCTATTCAGTATAAACATTATCAATATCTATTCTGTTTCAGCATCATCGCCAGCTATTCAGCATAAGCATCATGAACAGATATCCAGTATCAGCATCACCGCTACCTTTTCAGTGTTAGTATCATCGCCACACATCCAGCATAAGCATGCTAAATATCTATTCAACATCAGTCGCATCGCTACTCATTCATAATAAGCATTACTGTTACCTATTCGGTATTAGCATTAGCGCTCCTCAATCAGCATCAGCATCATCGTTACCGATTCCCTATTAGCAGCATGCTACCTATTCAGTATCAGTATCGTCGTTACCTGTTCAGTATCTGCATCATCATCACCTATTCAGTATCTCCATCATCGTCACCTCAACTGGATTGTGGGTTTACGATGCACTCAGCAGCTGAGGCCATATAGCCTCGCCTGCCTCTCACCCTGGCAGGAAGGGCGGCCATCGCGGGGAATCGAACCGCGTACCTTTGGTGTGCTAGACGCCCAGCTTAACCACTGGACTATCGACGTCCCGCCATCATTACATGTTCAGCATCATGTTGACGTCCCGCCATCATTACATGTTCAGCATCATGCTGACCTATTCAGCATCAGCACCAGCATCAGCATCAGCACCAGCATCAGCATCAGCATCAGCATCAGCATCAGCATCAGCATCAGCATCAGCATCAGCATTATCGACACCTGTTGTCAGGAACGCCGCTCTTGAACACCGAACACCGCTGGAGACTGAGCGCACATCGAATGACGACTAGTAGCAAGCAAACACTACCAGTTGATCCAGACAAAAAGTAAGGAGAAGGAAGAGCGGCTTGCCATCCACTCGAGCTGCAAGAAAAGACGGATGAAACAGAAGACACAGAGTGGGCTATTTCGAACCCACTCAGTCGGGGTGAAAGTGGGCCAATTGAAGCGGAAAGGAGCCGTCAAATGAATAGCATAGGTGAAGGTGATAAGATAAGAATGGAATAAACGGCGGTTCAGGAGGCGTTTGGAGTTTTAGGGTGCGTCAACCCATGTGGATTATATTGCGACGGTTCAACAGGGAAGTATGTGCTAGACCCCAAGGGAAACTTAAGTGGGAAGTCTGTGCTACCCAGCGTGTGTATCTTCACTCAGTCATCGCTCCACCAACCACCTTGGATTCCGCAACCACCAGTCACTGTATCGCCTTTCTGTCGCCGCACTCGCAGTCGCTGGGACACCTTCTTCTTCCCAAGCCATGATCTTCATCTGTCATACTCATCTGTTCTCCACAGCAGCTAAAAAATCGCTATGCGACCACCTAGGTGTCGAGCGAGACAAGTGGAGCTCCAGCGGGGGCATTCCACGACAAATCGACATGTGACCTGCACCCTCACACCTCAGATTTTGATGAAAATGGTTCTATAGGGTTATCAGCATCGCTGAACACGCCTGTGCCATTTTGAAGTCTCTTAGGTTTACCGTTTTCTAGTTATGAACTATATAATTTTTACATTTTGCACTGACATGACTATCTTTGGTGCTAATTTTCTCTGAGTCATTTTTCAGTAACTGAACAAATTTATACGTGAAAATGAAGACAAAACATTGAAGAATATGACTTTGCCACCATTTAAACTTTCATTACGTAATTTTTGCCGACTCTAGCCAAATACAAAATTGAAAAGAAATAAAAACATTTTTCCCCTCCGATATCGTATTTTTTCTCACTTTCATATGAAAGAGCGTAGTTTTTTACCCTAGAAACATAAATAAAAAAAGTGGTTATCGACTTGGAAAGACGAATCAAATGCGGTGAATGCGGGCGCTGCGCTCACCGGACCGGCGCGCGCGCTGCCGCTGCCTCGCGATACGCCTACCGGGGGGAGGGGGAGGGGAAGGGGGAGCCGAGCGTGGGATGTCAAGAATATGTCCTGGAAAAAAAGACTATGTGACGGTAAGAGATGAGAATGGGGTTAAAGTAAAGAAGCAGAAACGTTTGATTTTAGGTAATTTGCAGGAAATTTACCAACTTTATAAAGAGAACGGTAGCAACCCGGGCATTGGGTTTTCTAAGTTCGCCAGCCTCCGCCCCAAACGCTGTGTCCTGTTGGGAAGCAACGGCACTCATACGGTTTGTGTATGTTGCTATCACCAGAACGTTAAGCTAATGTTAGCGTCTCTGGGCTTAAAAGACATTACCTACAAGGACCTGTTGAAGCACGCGGTTTGTGATGTCGGGAGGGAAGCCTGTATGCTGCAAAAGTGTGAAAACTGTCCAGGTCAGGACGGTGTCAGGTCATATTTGATCGACACTTTAAATGCGCAGGCAGGGGAAATCTCAGACTTGGTGGACGAAGTCAGATTTAGTCAGTGGCTAAGCACGGATCGTTGCACTTTGACCGAAATTGTTATTCCTATGGACGAGTTTCTTGACAAACTGTCTGACGCCATTGTGACACTTACTCGGCATCATTTCACGAGTCAGCATCAAAGCAAATATTTCGACGATCTAAAAAAGCAGCTACCTGAGCATGAAGCACTGATCATATTAGATTTTTCAGAAAACTACACTTTTGTAGTTCAAGACGAAATTCAGTCATATCACTGGAACGCACCACAGTGTACCGTTCATCCGTTTGTTGTTTATTGGCGAGAGGCTGGAAATATTGAATGCCACAGTTTTGCGTGTTATCAAACGAACTGAAGCATGACACCGTCGCTGCGCACACATTCTTGCAGCACATTGTACCGAAAGTGAAAGGCATAGTCCCGAACTTGAAAAAGATTCATTATTTTTCGGATGGGTCAGCTGCCCAGTACAAGAATAAGTTTAATTTCGTGAATGTGAGTTTTCATGATGAGGATTTCGGAGTCCAGTGCTATTGGAATTTTTTTGCAACGTTGCATGGGAAAAAATTCGTGCGACGGTGTTGGGGGTACACTGAAAAGGGTTGCAGCTAGCGCCAGTCTTTCGCGGACACACTCGGACCACATTCTTACTGCGGAAAAGCTATGTAAAGTGCTACAGGACAAGGGTAATTTGCATACCGAGTGCTACTTTGTAGCGAAAGAAGAGGTTAGTCGTACACGGCATGAGCTTGGCGATAGACTGTCAATGGCAAAAACTGTCAAAGGGACTCTAAAAATACACAGGGTAACTCCAGTGAAGGCAAACATTGTCGTTGTGCGAGAACTTGCCATAAGTGAAGGAAGAGAAGTGATGGTGGCCTGATTTGCTACAGGATTTAGGTTGAATGGTTAGCGTGACCTACATCGGCAGCTGATTTCCGTTTGTTTATGTGCGAATTACAATGTGAAGTGAGCTAATGTTAAGTTGTGCATTTTGTACCTCTGATAAGGCTCATTGTACCATCTCGTTAGCATTCGCAAATGTACATGTACTTTCCGGCTTGTTATTTGTGTGAATAATAAATGAAGTGCTAAAACGTCCTGCCTGGTGTTTATAAATAATCTGCAGTGTCCTCTCAATCCCACGGGGCCGCGGACGACAGCCGCCAGGACCCCTATCCCCCGTTGGCAGCAGCTGGCCGCGGCCGTTGCTGAACGACGCCGTATTGGGTAAAATGAGGCCGGGCGGTTGGTGTTTGAAATTATGTTTAAAATATTTATAAGCCGATAACCACTTTTTTATTGATGAAATATAGGTAATAATCAACGCTCTTTGATTAAAAAAATATCAAAAATCACAATATCGAAGGGGAAAATTGCTCAAGAGAACTTGGCATTTTTTGAAGTGTTATATTTGACATATATTTAATTGCTATGGTTTCGATAGTGATAAACGTTCATTCTGCATGGGATTGCAATCATTTTGATGTACAAACTCACCTACTTATCATTCAATGTAGCAGGGAAAAATCCTGCCAAACAAAGCCATGTATGCATCGAATGTAAAAATGTCGCAGGCTGTAGCTCGAAAACCGGAAGTCGGAGAGGCCTGAAAATGTCACAGGCGTGTTTAGGGCTGCTGATAACCCTATAGACTCATTTTCATCAACATCTGAGATGTGGGGGTGCAAAATCGAAATTGTATTTGTCGATCTGTCGTGGAACGCCCCAGCGGCGGAACAGTGAACGGACGGGACGCAGAGAGCAGCAGCTTCGCGTGAAAGCACAAGGCGAAGGTACCCCAATATTGGACAGCTTTCATGTGGGAGATAAGGGAGAACAGAGCCAAGGGTGCGGGCGAACGACCAGGAGCGAGCGGAGCCAGAACAAAGAGCACGTTGTGCCAGCTTGGCCGCGCTCTTCCAGCCGCCCATTCGGTAGGTAGCACTCATATCTACCTGAAACTACTTCCACTGCACTACCACCCTAGCCATTCTCTGGCACAGATCCATCGTGAATACGTGTGCTTCGATAACAACATGCATGTCGCGAAGTTCATCTCCATTCTTTTATATTTAATTAGTTGTTAATGTCGTTTTCTAACTACGTGGCATATGGAAACACCAATTTACACTTTCCATAAAATGAGGCATTACTGCCCATACTTACGCATCATCTCTGTCATAAAGGTGATCTGGGGTTCGTAAGGCAGCAACGTGCTTGTATCCAATACATAGCATGAGAGTACAGGGTATTTCACAACCGTGTCCACAAATGCCAACAAGCTCATCCATAACAAACGAACACAGAACTTGCCGTGTTGAATGGCAATTGCGTGGTCAACGAAGCCTACGCCACAGCCTCCCGGGGTACGAACTACTACCAGTGGAGGCAGCACCTGACCATCACCGCACGCGCTCCCGGGGGCTGGCTTCGGCCCAGTCGACTCAGTCGATCACGCAGAAAACGACGTTAGCGGTGGACTTCGCGTCGGCCTAACGCTGACGGATGGGGGGGGGGGGACGACCGCCGCCCACGCTCATCGACCGGCCGGCAGACGCGGTAGGGGGGGTCAGTGCGCAGCTGGCCCGCCCGCCCACGCACCCGTCACGGTAAGTGGGCGAGAGTCTCCGCCCCCGCGGCGGCACCTCAGGTGCCCGCCGCCGTCAGCCGCATCACGGCTATCGACTCTACGACTGGTCAACTGTTGCACCACCGCCAGCCCCTGCGGAGATGTATCATATCCTCCACAGCTCATAATCTCCACAGCTCATAACCTCCACAATTCAACACACACAAGGTTATGATACGCTGTCGTCTCCACGCCGGTCTATACGTCGGTCGGTCTGTCGCGTGCGAAGCGTAGCGCGACGCGTAGAACTCAAGCCGCAACCTGTCCGTTGGCAGACAGGCACTGTCCCTTGGACAACTCGCCAAGGGGCGGTGCCTGTCCCTTGGCAGGCACAGGCGCGTGGCACCCCACGCGCCTGATAAGGCGCGTGGGGCGTCGCGATCGCGCGGTCGTCCAACGCGACCGCGACGAAGCGTCACGCTGCCGGCCGACACCGGAGCCGTCACGTCACACCGACACCGGAGCCGTCACGTCACGCCGACACCGGAGCCGTCACGTCACGCCGACACCGGAGCCGTCACGCTGCCAGCCGACACCGGAGCCGTCACGCTGCCGGCCGACACCGGAGCCGTCACGTCACACCGACACCGGAGCCGTCACGTCATGCCGATACCGGAGCCGTCACGCTGCCGGCCGACACCGGAGCCGTCACGTCACGCCGACACCGGAGCCGTCACGTCACGCCGACACCGGAGCCGTCACGTCACGCCGACACCGGAGCCATCCGTACGCCGACACCGGAGCCGTCACGTCACGCCGACACCGGAGCCGTCACGTCATGCCGACACCGGAGCCGTCACGTCACGCCGACACCGGAGCCATACGTGACGCCGACACCGGAGCCGTCACGTCATGCCGACACCGGAGCCGTCACGTCACGCCGACACCGGAGCCATCACGTGACGCCGACACCGGAGCCGTCACGCCGACACCGGAGCCGTCACGTCATGCCGACACCGGAGCCGTCACGTCACGCCGACACCGGAGCCGTCACGTCACGCCGACACCGGAGCCGTCACGTCATGCCGACACCGGAGCCGTCACGTCACGCCGACACCGGAGCCGTCACGTCACGCCGACACCGGAGCCGTCACGCCGACACCGGAGCCGTCACGTCACACCGCAGCCGTCACGTTCGCAGGTGTGAAGACAGCGTCCGGTGTGTGCTCACAGCGCTCTTGATGGGTAGCTGGCCTGCGCCCTGCCACGCTCGGTGGTGGTGGATTGGAGTTTATGTGCGCGTCGACATCTAGGGTCATTTTGCGCCCATAACTGAAATGTAATCAATCTACGGTGCTGCTATCATAGCTCACTATCCATCTTCACGGGTGGTGGTATATCACGTCAAGGCGAGCTTGTCGAATGAACATAAAAATATTCCCAGACGCAACGGCATCAGAGTCGTTCCCTATAAGCATACGTAAAGAAGAGTCGGTGTTCAGCCGTCCTAAAATCTGGCGTCGTAGAGGATCTACCAGTGTATAGCCAACTAAAACATGGTACACGGTAAGCGGGTTAGAACAGCGCGGACATACGGGACGGTCATTACCGGTCAACATATAACTATGTGTTGCAAAGGTAGGGGCGTATGGATGGAAGGACGAGTGAGGCACTCTTAGTCTGACCTCTCCCCGGCCGCCTGGTGGTCTCGCCGCCGATCCTTGAGGCACGCAATCCCCACCACCACGGAAAGGTGATGCCTCATCGGGCGGTGCCACACGCGGTAAAGCCAGGCACGGCGGCAGCGACGGCAACCATCCTCCTTGGGAAATGAGAGATGCGAGCAGCGGCGCAGGCACCGGCTCCCTAACAAACAGTTCAGCACTGGATCAATGAGAACCATGAGAAAAAATGGAAGTTGTAATTCGCGAAACCAGAAATCTTCGGCGCGCGAAGCGCGTAGAAAACACACTCTTGACATTATTTTATGACAAAACAGACCCCGGTTGGTTGTTGGAGTTTAGGGGCGAATCGACTGCGTCGGTCATACAGCGCCCATTTGGTCAGGCCCCTGAATAATAGCCTGGCTACGCCACTGGTTACGAGGGGGTACAAGGAGTGGCAGGTAAATGGAATCACCGAAGCAGAATGACAGTAGAAAAGTAAGAGCATATGTGGTTACCGGTTTGAGGCGGACTTATCCATTGTTTTGATCCACGAAAACAAGGTTTAGTGTGCCCGATTCTAATGGCATGCAACACACTCATCACTCAAATTTGTTTAGCCCATTAAGTCCCATCAGTAGCAGAACCCACTGTGGGTAGCCCTGCAGATGCGGCCCCTGTGCCTTCTGGCCAGGTCACTGCACTCCGTTTATCTTTGGAACTAATACAGAAGTGTACTTTGAAGCACGATATTTCAGATCAACGGGGGCACACCGCACAGGTCACCATTTGAGATTGGAATCGATTGATGCACCGACTCAAAACATCGCAATGGTGAGCTGCTACATCTATTGCTGTCGCACAGCGCCCTGGCGCGTAATTTTGAACATACGACAAATATTAGGCGTGTATTCCAAATGCCAATATCCACTGAACTACTGCCGGGACCCTGCGTAGAGGCCCACTTTGTGTCAAATTCCAAGAGCATCCTGGTGCCTGTGGCCGGTAATGTAGCGACTCACTGCCGTCATAGGCTGTCTTCAAACCATGTCCGAGATGGGCACAGTCGAGCTGGCCGTTTTGTTCGCCACATCCAGAAAACGTTCTCTGAATGAGTGTGGGATGAGCGTTACATGAAGCATTGCGCTTGGCATTCAAAGGTTTTCCGAAGGGCATTCATGAAGTGACATCTGAATTGGAAATGCAGCTTTGAATAGAACGGTCGTGCTGCAATTATGCAAGCTTCTCGGAAGACGTAGACCGAACGGCGGCCAGCCGGACTGAAACCATATCCGACATGATCTGGGCCAGTCTATGACGCGGGTCGAGCACTATACTTCCCGGCACACGAACCTAGACACCCCCGCCATCCGACACGAAGCGGGTCTCTTGACGCCAGTCCAGACATTCGCAGCATCATGACAATCATCTCTGTCAACATTCGCACGTGGGATCGAGCGTAGAACCCCATCTGTTCTACCCATCTGGGCTGGCTGGAGACAGTTTATAGGCTGTTTCCAGCCTCCAGGCTCAGGGAGTATAGGCTGTCTCCAGCCTGAGTAGAGTAACGGGCATCTCTGTTGGTTAAGGCCGAGAAGCTACAGTGCAGAAATTGCCTCATTGTATTATTTAAGTAGCGCACCACCAGCTGGTGAAAGCCGAGAAACAACAACAGAACTAACGACGACCAACACGGCATGGCTGGGGGAGGCGTTGAATTTTGTCTTGTTTCCTCGATAGACTCCTGAGTATAATTTAGACAAATGGTACAGTGCGGCCCGTGCAGTATTCGAAAGGCCCGATACACCCCAGGCAGGTGAATCGTGCTTAGCTGTGACCCGGCATACCTCGAACCCAACACACATCCCGATGGCTAGGATCGGGTGAACCCCGCGTGCCTCTCCTGTTGAAGACATGCCACGCCAGCTGGTTACGACGAAGCGGATGCTGGAGCAGTTCTACTTCAGCGATCACGTGCTGCGCGGCAGAGCCTGCTCTGCGCATCCAGTTGGCCACTGTCCCGGCTACGTTCTGCGAGAAGCTTGAATGGGGCAGCGTGGCCGTCCTATTCAAGGCTGCACTTATAATCTTGGTAATCCTCATTTGGATCCCCAGGATAACCCTGCCTCCGATCCTCCTCCACAGACATGTGACAGGCCCTCTGTCTGTCTGTCTGTCTTCTGTCTGTTTGAATTGTCACTGTCTGTCTGGCGGTCTGTCTGTCTGTCTGTCCGTCTGTCTGCATGTCTATCGGTATGTCTGTCTGTTTGACTTGTCACTGTCTGTATGTCTATATATATGTCTATCTGTATGTCTGTCTGTTTGACTTGTCAGTCTGTCTGCCTGTCTCCTGCGCCCACAGTAACCTATCCAAGGGAGCACTCACCTCATTTTTACTATTGGCCGGTAAAATTGATTTTCCTGTGCAAATTCCCTGGAATTGACCAAAAGGTGTTAGAAGCTGTCTCCGGTTTGTGTAAGGGTCTCTCGTTTAGGTCTGTCACCCCTTGCGAAAGTGGTCGGTGCGCCCTGCTCGTCTGTGGACCGCGGCGTCCCTCAGCAGGACCCACCGACCTCGCGTCTGCTGCTGCCCGAGCTTCACGCCTGCACCCCATGCCACTGGCAAGGGCGTGGTCAGGGCGGAGTCGGGTGACGACCATCCGTTCACGACTCTTGGAACAGTTTAGTCGGCATCAGTAGTTTTGTGGGCCTTTGGTTTGGGTTTGGCGAGCATCGGTGGCCGACAGCCTCCTCCTCGTGGATCCTGGCTACGCCTTTGGTCACCATCACTCCGCAGTCATCGGTAGTGGTGGTGGATTCGGATCGGAATTTAGGTCAATTGTCTGTTTGTATTTGTCTTCTATTTTTGCATTTCTGCAAAGTTTTTGACATCTTAGCCGATTTTATTGTTTTATTTTTATTAGCACAAGAAACTTCCGTCATTCCTAGATGCACGAAAAGCTGAGACAACAATTCGACCAGTCAGTCTTCAATTTCAACATCAATTCCTCCTCTAATTGTATTCGACAGCTAAATTCCCATATGACTAGAGATAAATTCTGGGAAGCTGAGGCCCTCTCACTTCATTTGCGCTTTCAAGAAATAATGAGTGTCCGAGAGGGAGCTAAGGCGATATTCTTGACCCCCAATCATCTCAACAGGTCATCAACAACTATTTGCACCCCCACCTCAACTTGCGCCCCTATCCGCCCCCACCGGCTACCTTTTAGTAGCCAGCATAGTTAGCTCTGTTGCTTGTTCCGCAGATCGCCCTCTCCGTGTTAGTTCGGCTGTTGGCCTACAGGTGGCAGTGGCAGCGCACATGCCGGGACTCGCCGCCGTCGCGCGGCCATTGCTATCATTACTGCCAAGCGGCAGGGCCGTCTTGACATTTGCTCGGTGCCGAATGCCGAGACGGTGCCAACAGCCGACCTGGGTGGAAGCCGTCCGATGGTGGCCGACCCGAGCCGATACTGACCCACACTCAGGGGCGCTGGTGGCCGGCTGTTCCGCCACATTGAAGTGTTTTACAAACAGCAAAATATAAGAGATGCAGTCAAAAGTGAATGATGGCTGAATATGCAATTGATTAAACGCAGATGCAAAAATGCAGGGTGCGACTTCAAGTCAAGTCACTGGGGCAAGTGAAAGTCTAAGTTAGATAAAGAAAAGTCTTTTGTTTTGCTTTATTTGCAACTTCGCAGAAAAGAATCTTATATTTTGCTTCCATTTGGTGGATAATATGCTTAGTAGGTTGGTCAAAGCCACATTATCTGCCTAGGTAAGCACTGTAATCCGATTGTAGGGGGACGAGTGGCCTAGGGGTAAGTTGCTCGTCTCACAATTGAAAGGTTGTAGGTTCGTGTCTCACCTGTCGCTACTCTTCGCCCGCGACAAATCGGCGTGAGAGATTGGCGGCGCTACATGACTCAACGGTCGATATGTCGTAAAGCCAATAACCAACCAACCAACCGATTGTAGGGCCTTCAGTAGGTATAGGTGAGTAACTAGCTAACGACGTCATGCACATAATCCTATTTGACTCGTCCAAATTGAAATTAGAGCATCCCAACGAAATCATGTGTGCTACCTGACCGAGCCAACATGACCATCCATCTTGTTCGTGTGTTTTTCAGGTACCTCTATCGTACATAGAAACCGCGCTAAATTAAACCTGCACAGCTCGAGCCACCCTGACCTACCGCGGGGCAACACTAACCGAACTTATAGTCCACGGGCGGAATTTCTATACTTTCTTCTTGGAATTTCTATAATATTCGTGACGGTAGCAATGCAGGCCAAAAATAAGTCGTGCCATTACTGTGATCAGGGGTGTTGGGATCATATTCAGTTGGGAGGACCCTAGCCTTCCTCCCTCCCCCTCCCCCCGCAACTTGCAGCTCAGCTATCAGCCCCCCCCCCCCGATTTGGCAGCCAGCCCCCAACTTTGGAAGTCGAACTCATAAAAAATGCAAGCAATGCTGCATGAATGTCAAGCACGACATACTACTAGAACAACTAAGGTAAATTATAACCAGAAAATCACAAGGAGCAATACCTACATGCAAATGCTACAGTGCGTTTTCCGTGTTAGCTTACTTGGATTGAACAAAAACGCATGCGATTCGATTACGCATCATTTCTTTTCTGCATTTAGGCTTTGGGGGCACACCAGCTGCTGTATATTTGCGCACGCCTTAATGTTTCATTTTAAACTACCAGAATAAAATGTCATCTTCAACCTGCAGTAACGAAGGTTCCGTAAAAAGCAAAGCTGTCGAAAAGCGGATTGCTCGTGAATTATCATGCAAAGCCAAATGTTAATATTATGCGCAATTGTCCTCTGTGTGAGGAAGCCTGTGCCTTGAGCTCACGCCGTAATCATTCCCATGGAAGGGACAAAACGACCATTGTCAATTTTCCATAGTCTGGCTAGTCAATGAACAAGTGCAAACACCATCTGACGACAGCGAGGTTACTGATTTCATCATGTTGTATGGTAGATCTCTCTATGTCTTGCCAGGAGCGTATCCATGAATGCATATCGTGGGGGAGGGGCAGTCTAGATAGGCGCCATTTCCCCGTAGGGGCGTTTCAGATTTTGAAACTGTTAAGGGGGATGAGGGTGCACTCTGGTGTCCCTAGATGGGCACCTGTTCTACTCATATGCTCAGAAGGGAACCTTCAGCTGAGGAATGAAGAAGGATGCACTCGAGCGTTCTTAGAGAGAAACCATTTTTCGGTCAGAGTGGCGTCAGCTCGCAATGGGGGAAGCGCCCCTATCTACCCCAGGGGCTGATCCAGACGCATTGCTGGGATAATTGTAAAGATGCTCTCAGATTTCGAAAATAAACTCATCGGATTTGAACAGCTAGCATCCTTCTGGTATGTATATGGTGGTGGATTGGAGTTTAGGGGCGCGTCGACACCTAGGGTCATTTTGCGCCCATTCGGGTATGTATATGAGTACATATGCCCCATAAAATGTTTTTAGATTTGAAGACAATGCCACTTTGGTTATTGGAGTTCAGGGACGCACCGACTGTAGTGGTCATACAGCACACAAGCAATGCCACTTTAGTGCAAAATATCGGGTACCTAGATCGGCCCCTGGTTCCACATCAAATCCCCCTGGATCCGCCCCTGTGCCTGGCTAGCTCAAGGTCTTGCCCTACGAATCTCCATGCTGCATTGCATAGCGACGGCCAACAACTGACTGCGTCATCAGCTGGCGTCTGCCGTTCATCAGCTGGCGTCTGCCGGTGGCCAAAACGGTTGCCATGCGACCAGCCCACTCGACGACCCGGCCCCTCACTGCAGTGACCTTGACTCGAGCTAGACGCCCTCCCCTCCCTCGGATCGCACGCGTTACCTCACAGATCAACGCCAGACAGGTCTGGGGCGGCAGCGCCAGTCAGTGTCAGTTATAGAGCAGAGGCGCACACAGGGGTGGGCTGGAAGACGGGACGGCGTCACTATGATCGCCGCAAGAACGCTCGCACGTCAAAATAGCATCACTGTAGCTGCATGAAAACGAAATGCGAAACCGAAATGCGAGCCGTACTGATGGTCCCACGGCAGGGGAAAATGAGCATTCTTGGGATAACGACACTGATGTTCGCAAATGCTCCCTAAGAACAAGTTCCACCAAGTAGTCTGAGCTACAAAGCATGCAAATTAAGAATGTGTTCAAAAAGGTTTAAATGGTCTAATGGAACGAAAACTGAGCGAAGAAAATTGAACGCTATGGTCACGAAAAAGCCGGTGATCTGGAGAATGTGGAGCCCCCACAATGTGGAAAGGTAGCGGCACTCTGACCGGCAGGAAATGTTCCGAGTGTACAACCTGCCCCCTACCACCTCCCCGCTTAGCGGCTATTTAGCCAGAACGCCATTCTGAGACGAAAATGAGTATGTGAGTGTGATGTTCCCCCCTGTCAGCTGACTACACTAATGAGTCTAAGCTTCGCGACAACGCCAACAGCTTCCTCAGCCCGCTAGCACCCCTTCTTCAGAAGGCGTGGCTTCCCTTCCCACCACACAATCAATCTTCCCTTCCCACCACACAATGGGTCTCTCCCACCTGGACCGGCACCGCCCATGCCCCCCAGCTGATGCGCCTCCCCATCCCCACGCTGGCAGCGTTATGTTCGGGGAAAGCACCGCCTCCGCCCCCGGCTGACTCGCCTCACCATCCCCACACTGGCAGCTTTTAGTGTCCAGTGGCAGGCACCGCCCTTGCCCCCGGCCGCCCTTCCCCCTGCGAAATGCAGCTCCGGAGAAACAGCAGCTGCGTTGGGTCGGCCATCGCCTTATTTTCTTCCTCGTCAGCGTCAGGGCCGATGCATTCTGAACGCACTCCAGTCCACAAATGTTGAATGGCTTGCGACGGTGTGCCGACATTTTCCATCAGTTCCGAGAACGGCACAGTCAGCGAAGGCCGACATTTTAATATCTGCATTATTAAACCTGTAACCATGCATTTCCCTACATTTACTTTTCCCAAACGGGCTCCATGCATGTGTGAGCCCCTCAGACACAATCTCCGTGAATACAAACACTGAATTGGACAGTCCTCAACCCGTCCCGTCTCGGAGGGTCTTCACCCTCCCCCCCCCGTCAGGTTTTTCGCGGATAGTGGACCAACGGCGCGCGGCAGCGCGTCCAAATTTGACATACCTTTTCCCATTATCAATTTGGCATGCTGATCAAAATTTTTGAAGTCAAGTCATCTAGGGTCAACGAGTTAGTCAAGGTCAAGTGAGGTCACCTCCAAAAAAGTTCAACCAGTCGTCACGCTTTAACGGACACAGATATTTTAATGAAACTTTCAGCGTTTGCTTATCTTTAGGGATGCAACAAAACGTATGAGTGGAAGTTTTCAATTTTTTCGTTGTTGATTACATATAAATTTTGCATATTTGCCAATTGTAGTTCAAATAGAAGGTTCTGGCTAAAGTAAGGATTTGTATTGGGGTACGTTGACTTCCAACAACGTTTCTCGGTCTACTCTACCCATTGGAAAAGGAAAATTAAGGAAACCTTGAACATTGAAAATTTTGAAATTTGAAAAAGTATTTTTTTTTGGAGTGGGTGGCAAAAAACTTATAGCCCTGGTCGATTTCGCTGTCACTTTCTCATTCCAAATACATTTTGTTTTCTCATATATCCACAAAATGAACTCCCCAGAGCCAAAAACGTAATGTAAGTCATGAAAAGTCGTGAAAATCTAGCCCCCTGGTGACGTCACTTTTGGGGAAGTTCTTTTAGGGGATGGACCTGGACCCTACTCGTCGAGCGCTTTCCGATGACACTTCTTTCGTTTTCGTGCGACGCTTAGTTTGGATTTTAGAGGGGGTTACTAACCGCCCCTGCCCCGAGAAGGGGGTGTGAGGATCTAACCGGAAAGACGGTTCGGGTTAAAGTTTTTTTTGTTCGCTTAGCTGCTTCGAGTATCGCTTATCGCAGTGTATATCGCAGTATCGTTTAATCTACATATTCTCACCAACCAATTAACGACTGACTCCGCCATCGGCCGTGACCGCTTCCCAGAGCAACGCGACTCAATTATGCACACCAGTTGGCATTGTTCCCCGGTTGGCCGATTCTGGGCGAGCGCCCAGAGTTGCACGGGGAAGCAGTTCCGGCTGAGTGCAATTGCTGCTATATTGGGCGGCCGCGTCACAAGTGCCGATCAGTCAGAATGCGCTCCCATTCTTCCAACACGACCTGCCAATGTATATGCATCTGGCGATGCAGGAGGTCCGAGACCGCTCCCTGGGTTTCGGTATTTACATCTTGTGTATTAAATTACATAGCCGTAGAAAATGCATCGCAAAATTATCTTGCGGGGAGAACGTCACCATGACAAATGGGCGGCGGTGGTCGAAAAGTGAAAACAAAATATAAAGATGAGCGTCCTCGTAAAGGTGGAATCACTCCACATTATGAAAATAACTAAAGATCCAAGGGTTCGGGAGGAGGGAGGGAAGAGGAAACATTAGGTCATCATTCAATCGAATTACCCTTGGATGCAGTCGTCTCGCGAATCAGAATTATATTACACCTCACATGAACCGGGACGAGGTACAGAAATGCGAACTGACGACTACACATAGCACTATGCAGATGGTTGCTGCTGTGTGTGCACTCGCGCCGACTGTTTGCTCTGGTGCCTGTTTGTCGTTTGTGTTTGCACTGTGTTTGCTGCTGCCGAGTGTGTGCGACTTGAGCCCCGCCAAAAACTCACCCGCCAGATACGCCAGTTTCGATGTCGGGTGTCCTTTGAGCGAGTGACAGCACGCAGTCGGGTGTTGATGTGAGCGCGGCCAACTCGTCCTGTCGACACTGACTTCTGCTGACACTGTGTGTCCTGCCGACACTATGTGGTGTCCTGCCGACATTATGATGTCCTGTCGACACTGTGTGGTGTCCTGCCGACACTGTGTGGTGTCCTGCTGACACTGTGTGACGTCCTGCTGACACTGTGTGACGTCCTGCCGACACTGTGCGGTGCCCTGCCGACACTGTGTGGTGTCCTGCCGACACTGTGCGGTGCCCTGCCGACACTGTGTGGTGTCCTGCCGACACTGTGTGGTGTCCTGCCGACACTGTGTGATGTCTTTCCGACACTGTGTGGTGTCCTGCCGACATCATGTGATGTCCTGCCGACACTGTGTGGTGTCCTGCTGACACTGTGTGGTGTCCTGCCGACACTGTGTGGTGTCCTGCCGACACTGTGTGGTGTCCTGCCGACACTGTGTGGTGTCCTTCCGACACTGTGTGGTGTCCTGCCGACACTGTGTGGTGTCCTGTCGACACTGTGTGGTGTCCTGCCGACACTGTGTGGTGTCCTACCGACACTGTGTGGTGTCCTGCCGACACTGTGTGGTGTCCTGCTGACACTATGTGACGTCCTGCCGACACTGTGCGGTGCCCTGCCGACACTGTGTGGTGTCCTGCCGACACTGTGTGACGTCCTGCTGACACTGTGTGATGTCCTTCCGACACTATGTGGTGTCCTGCCGACATCATGTGATGTCCTGCCGACACTGTGTGGTGTCCTGCCGACACTGTGTGGTGTCCTTCCGACACTGTGTTGTGTCCTGCCGACACTGTGTGGTGTCCTGCCGACACTGTGTGGTGTCCTGCCGACACTGTGTGGTGTCCTGTCGACACTGTGTGGTGTCCTGCCGACACTGTGTGGTGTCCTACCGACACTGTGTGGTGTCCTGCCGACACTGTATGGTGTCCTGCCGACACTGTATGACGTCCTGTCGACACTGTGTGACGTCCTGCCGACACTGTGTGATGTCCTTCCGACACTGTGTGGTGTCCTGCCGACATCATGTGGTGTCCTGCCGACACTGTGTGGTGTCCTGCCGACACTGTGTGATGTCCTTCCGACACTGTGTGGTGTCCTGCCGACACTGTGTGGTGTCCTGCCAACACTGTGTGACGTCCTGTCGACACTGTATGACGTCCTGTCGACACTGTGTGACGTCGATTTTTTCTGCCATTTGCCGGTTTTTGACCGATTTGAACAGGCATAAAAAAACATAGATAAAAGCAACTGTTCATAAAACGTGTATTTTTCGTCAGCTAATGTAACCAATCGATTACGGCAGGAGGAAGATACCGCTGAACAAGTCAAAATTGGCATTCTGAGTGAAGAGTAAGATAAGATAACTACCTCCTCTTGCAAGCCAGCTGCTTGGTCCGGCATCCCCCACAATCATGACCCCCCACTCGTAACTCAATCACCGTTACCCACAGGTTTAGGACATTGAACATCTTTATAAACAGCATAGACAATCATTATACGAATAGAGGGCTTGCTTTTCAGTATTACAGGGAGGGCTGATTGACAGATTTGGTGGGCAACTGGTTGAGTGTACAGAGTGCAACCAAGAAGGGCCCTTGTGGCTCATAGTTGCGCCAATCTGTTACGTCTTTATGTCTTTATGTTTAGCACTACTGGGAGAAGGCATTGTCTGGTTGCCTGATAACTGGGATAGTCGTAGTACAGTCGCTAGTGGCCGCGACCCGGCAGTATAAAACACTACGATAAGGTTCTGTTTGCCATCCGCACTTTGCAGACCTGCAGAAGAACTTACCTATACTATGACATGAGAAATACCCTCTGCAGTGTACATCCAATAGAATCATTTGCTTTACTCTGTCCACACAAAGACACAGCCAAGCCCCCCTAGCAACGAAATATACACTAGGTGACACAAAACATTTGAAGATTTTCGCCATTTAAAATGATAAATTTTCAGCGCGCAAAGCTCACCGAGAGCTGCTTCTGTTTCGTCCGTCTTTTTTATCTGCTCCCCACTTAGGAAAATGCTGGCTGCGCCACTTGTCAATATTGGCTGAAGCAGCACGCGTCGACCCACGCCAGCGAGCGCACCTACCCCTGCGACGAGTGCGGAAAGTCGTTCAAGACTCGGCGGCGCCGCGACGTGCACGCTCGGACCCACTGGGACGTCAAGCCGTTCCGCTGCCACCAGTGCGGCGACGAGCTCCTGACCAACTGGCAGCTGGCGCGGCACGCGACGCTGCACACGGGCGAGCGGCCGTTCCCGTGCGGCATCTGCGGACGCTCGTTCCGCTGCCCCAGCAACCGCGCGCGTCACGTTCGCACGCACTCGCTGGCGAAGCCGTACGGCTGCGACGCGTGCGACAAGACTTTTCGGCAGAGGGGCGCGCTGACCGTGCACCTGAGGTCGCACTCTGGCGTGCAGCCCTGCATCCGTCCCTGCTCTGCCGCTCCCTGCATCCGCCCCTGCTCTCGAGTGAAGCATCTCCTCGCGAATGCAGCGCCGGCAGCTGCCAAATGCACGCGCCCTTTGACCCGGGACTGACCTGCATGATGGACGTGACCGGAAGCCCAGTCTGGCCGGCTGCTGGAGCCATGTTGGCAGGCGACTCTGGCGAAGCTCGGTGGGCGGCGGCGGCTCCTGACGAGATTCGTGCGCTCGGCAGCCGGCACCGACACTGACTGGGCGCAGTATTCTTAGCACGATCGCCCCGGGCGTCACAAGTCCCTCGCACCCGGTGACGCCACCAGATGAATGACATGACGTCATCTGGTGACGTCATGGGAGGAGTATCGATCGCGCGCGGCCCGCGTCAGCGGTCAACCGTGGCCGGGGGAGGGGGAGTGGGCGCTCACGCCTGAGTGCGCATGGGCGGATACACGTGGAACGTACTGGACTGGTGGTAAACGTCTCCTTCCCATGGAAAGGTGGGTGTCTTTCTGACCGGGAAAAGCACTACTCCGAGAGACTTGAGTGCGCTCCCTCGCCCCGCATAACGTATTCTTGTCCCGCCAACGGTGCATTCTCCCCCAAGCCCATCACATTTGTAACTGAAGGCACCCTTCCACACGAGTACCCCGATGAAAATTGCTGGATCCGCCTCTACAAGTGTCAGAAGGATACCGGGGTTGAGGACGATACGTGGAGTGTTGCGTGTGCTGGGACCAGGGTTCGTCACATCCAACCAGGCCGTCAATAATAGTGGTGGCTCAACGGCCCCATCATCACGCTTTATAAACAAACAGGTTCTCTTTTTATTGTAATGTTTACAGATTTTGTATTCCTTCATAATCCATGAACGCGCCCCATAACGGTGGGGGGGGAGGGCGTTCCACACATCCATAAGTTTTTCCGTGGAGAAGGAAACACGACAGGGAGGGGATGCAACAAAACGCACCATATTTTTATTTAAAAAAAAGTTAAAACAACATTCATCGGTTCACTCTACACAGTAGAAAAAAAGTATTGAAATATAAAGCTCATAATTTTAACACTTACAATGCTGATGATATATACATTTTATGGCCATGGTCGACTTCGCTTTAATTTGTCTGATTCCAAATCATTTTCTAATCAAATTTTCCACAAAGATGAACTCAGAGTAAAAAACGTATCAGTCCCGATCCCATAGACCCCTCTAGTGACGTCACTTTGGGGATTGGGGGTGGTTTCCGGCCCCACTCGTCGAGCGCTTTTTGATGTCACAATTTTCGTTTTGTGCAATGTATAATTTGGAGATCAGTGTAGTATAAGCGCCCCCCACCCATGGGAGGCGGGTATGAGGATGTGACCGGAAACAAAGGAAAGGGTTGATGAGTAGATCGTGCTTTAACCAGCGTCGTACCGGGAGGGGGTCTTCCCCCCCCCCCTCGGGTTTTTCGCGGATAGAGAACGAACGACGCGCGGCAGCGCGCCGAAATATGGCATACCTTTTCCCACATTAATTTGGCATGTTATGTTAAACTTTTGAAGTCAAGTCGTCTAGGGTCATTGAGTTAATTTAGGTCAAGTTAGGTCACCTGCAACAAAGTTCAACCAGTCGTCACGCTTTAACGGGTACAGATATTTTAATGAAACTTGAAGCGTTTACTTACCTTTAGGGATGCAATAAAACGTACAAGAGAAATTTTTAATTTTTCCGCTTTTCACTACTTGCAAATTTTGCCTATTTGCCTCTTACTTATTTATTTATTTCACAATACATGCCCTCCACGTGCAGTAGCTGTTGAGTTCAAATGAAATATGCTGGCTAAAGGAAACATTTTTTCTTAGAGCAAGTTGACTTCCAGCAACGTTTCTCGGTATACTCTTCCCCTTAGAAAAGGAAAATTAATGAAACTTGAAAACTCAACATATCGAAATTTGAAGAAAAAAATTGGATTTTGGGGAACCAAAAATTGTATGGCCCCGGTCAATTTCGCTGTCCTTTTTATTCCAAATATTTTTCTCCTTTCAAATATACCCAAAATGAATTCACCAGGGTCAAAAACATAATGTAAGTTGTGAAGTGAAAATATAGCCCACCTAGTGACGTCGCGTTTGGGGGGGAATTACTTTGCCGGGTTGACCCGGGCCCTACTCGCCGAGCGCTTTCCGATGTCACCGCTTGCGTTTTCGTGCGACGCTTAGTTTGGATTTTGGAGGGGGTTACTATCCGCGCCCCCCCTCCTAGACGGGGTGTGAGGATCTGACCGGAGAGACGGGGTTAAGTTTTCATTTTTGATCAGTTTCCACCACATGTTTTTTGCGCCTGTGTGCTCAGAGGAGAAGTTCGACAACAGCCTGCCGGTGCCAGCCCACCAGGAGAGGGTTCTTCAAACATGTCGAAAAAATTGAGCAGCACATGAGACATTCATGCCTCACTCCTACACGGGCGTTCATGCCCACAAAATATGCCTGTACAAGTGTCTTCTGGATGTATGTCCAAAGGACGTCCTATTTACCCCAGTCTAAAACTTGTCCCTTGAAGTCCTCACCCCAGTACACCGACGACCTCGAAGTGTCCTTCCTGACACCGAAGTGTCCTTCACCTTCACCTACTTGACGACCTGCTTCATATGCACCGCTTGGCATCCATGTCGCTGACGAACGCCCGAGGCCGTAAGTCGCCGTTTCTGCCGCCATCCCAGTATGACCGATATACGGCGCCGAAGCTCGTGTATGCCGGAGTCCCACGTAGTCATACCTCCACCAAGTGCGTGGTCGCACACCTGAACAGAACTGAGCCAGTCCGTTTGCTTGTTATGGTTTTTGGGTGCGTCAACCCCAACTGGGCTATTTTGCACCCATAACAAGATCAATTCGGTTCTCATGTCCGGAGAGCAATACATATATGCCACTATCTCAATATATACTGATGTGTGCATTTATTTGGAAGCTACTTCAGCAAGGAAGCAAAAAAATGCTACATTTTGCACAAATTGCGAACTATGACCGAGTGGATCCAACAGCCTCAGTGTTCGAGTTATGTCCGAAATAGTGCCTGCGTTTCTCCGTGCAGTTTGGAAAAGATACAATCACGTGGCGCACAATCAATGCTGCGTCACACCTCCTTAATTTGGGTCTTTCCTTCCCGCACAACAAATACCGATGTGTGCATAGTATGTGTCCAATTCTAGTGCGACACAGGGCCACTTCGTACCTTCTTTTCTGACTGAAGGACGATGGCCACAGCGCCAAGTGTGGTCCAATTTCTTTCAATTTGTTGTACTCCACTTGGCCCCATCTGTCCTGCCAGTCTAAGACGAAATAATGAAATACTTGGGTAGTGGTCACTGGCGGAAAGTGAAGCACGATACTACATGGTGCGTGTGCTACACGCCTTGCAGACTAATCTGCCAGCTCATTTCCACGGATTCCGACATGTGCTGGAATCCAGCAGTGTTCCTGGCTTTCCACATGCGGTGTAGCGAATTAAGTTGATCGTTGGTTAAAACCAAGCAACGACAAAAGACAAAAGTTAAAAGTCAGTTTATTACTTCCACCACCAGCCATCACACACACGCTACAGTTCACACCGGTATGTCTTCGATCGGCTCATGCACGGCCCCATGACTCTTGAGGCAATTCTTGTTGGAAAACGTCCTTCCACACACGTCACAGGAAAAGGGACGCAGAGTGCGACCAGAGTGCGACCTCAGGTGCACGGTCAGCGCGCCCCTCTGCCGAAACGTCTTGTCGCACGCGTCGCAGCCGTACGGCTTCGCCAGCGAGTGCGTGCGAACGTGACGCGCGCGGTTGCTGGGGCAGCGGAACGAGCGTCCGCAGATGTCGCACGGGAACGGCTGCTCGCCCGTGTGCAGCGTCGCGTGCCGCTCCAGCTGCCAGTTGGTCAGGAACTCGTCGCCACACTGGTGGCAGCGGAACGGCTTGACGTCCCAGTGGGTCCGAGCGTGCACGTCGCGGCACCGCCGGGTCTTGAACGACTTTCCGCACTCGTCGCAGGGGTAGGTGCGCTCGTTGGCGTGGCTCGACGCGTGCTGCTTCAGCTGGCACTCGCGACCGAACATCAGCCCGCACACGCTGCAGTAGTGCGAGCCCTCGGCCGACGCCACCAGGTGGTGGCGCAGACTTTTCTTGTACTGAAACGACCTGCCACACGCTTCACAGCTGTACGGCTTTTCCGACGAGTGCACTGCGGCGTGTTTCTTCAGTTCATAGTTGTGCTTAAAGGACCGTCCGCATTCATCACAGCTGTGTGGAACGTGAACGCTGGTGTGATTCGCGAGGTTCCTCCGCCTCTCAAATGATTTGCAGCTGACATCACACTCAAATGACTGCTTGTCCTCATTTTCCATCGGCTCCACGTCACTAGCTGTGACTCCGCCCTCCACTCCACGGGTGGACACTCCCTCCTCCGTCTCAACAGCTGGCACTTCGCTATCCATTTGTAGAGCTCCAGTGCGGCGATCACATCACATTAAGCACGTGCAGTCACTGACGTCACCAGCGGTGTTGACGGCAGTGGAGCCCACCAGCAGCAGCCGCTGACGTCACCAGCGGTGTTGACGGCAGTGGAGACCACCAGCAGCAGCCGCTGACGTCACCAGCGGTGTTGACGGCGATGGAGACTACCAGCAGCAGCCGCTGACGTCACCAGCGGTGTTGACGGCGATGGAGACTACCAGCAGCAGCCGTTGACGTCACCAGCGGTGTTGACGGCAGTGGAGACTACCAGCAGCAGCCGTTGACGTCACCAGCGGTGTTGACGGCAGTGGAGACCACCAGCAGCAGCCGCTGACGTCACCAGCGGTGTTGACGGCGATGGAGACTACCAGCAGCAGCCGTTGACGTCACCAGCGGTGTTGACGGCAGTGGAGACTACCAACAGCAGCCGTTGACGTCACCAGCGGTGTTGACGGCAGTGGAGACTACTAGCAGCAGCCGCTGACGTCACCAGCGGTGTTCACGGCAGTGGAGACTACTACAGCAGCCGCTGACGTCACCAGCGGTGTTCACGGCAGTGGAGACTACCAGCAGCAGCCGTTGACGTCGCCAGCGGTGTTGACGGCAGTGGAGACTACTAGCAGCAGCCGCTGACGTCACCAGCGGTGTTCACGGCAGTGGAGACTACTACAGCAGCCGCTGACGTCACCAGCGGTGTTCACGGCAGTGGAGACTACTACAGCAGCCGTAGGACGACAAGGTCGTGCCTGGAACGGGGGCGACGTTTGGTCACGACAGCGTGCTGCGAACATGTCATGCAGTCAAATGGTACGAAATCATATACGTATAATTTGTCAAAATGCGTTCATAGTACGTATTTTGACGACGGGACTCTTCGCAGATAACTTGTAAAGTTCGGTACAAAACCGTTTGATTTGTCCTTTGTGATCCTAGATGCTGAGGGAAAACTTAGTTCGAAATAGAATGCGAGGGTATATGTTGTCAAACCAGATATCAGGATATCAGTTTGCACTTCCAAGAGAACCTGGAACACTTCACGTAGCAGTGCATTGATGCAGTGCAGTTGAACCGGAAAATGAGAGGATAATTTTATGGACAGGATGAATGTTCCGGACACCAAAAACCCAGTAAGAGCCCAATTTTCAGCCATGGTGCAAGATCAGTCCAGCGAGCTTCCACATTAAAAAAGGCAAACTGCTTCCTTGACGAAATGGTCCGGTAGGTGGCGCCAGCTTCACATACGCCACCTACCGGACAATGTTGAAAATGTTTGCGGCAGGCAATGTTGTCGAGCATTGTACGGAGCCAAGCGCTGACAGTGGCTGTGCTGGAATAGCGCTTCAGGAAAAGAACGGAGATAATAAGTCGGAGAACGGAGAATATCAGTAAGAGAAGGGAGCAAATCAGGAAGAGAACGGAGCAAATAATAAAGAGAACGGAGCAAATCAGTAAGAGAACGGAGCAAATCAGGAAGAGAACGGAGCAAATCAGTTAGAGAAGGGAGCGACATGCGGACCGCGCATGGATTCTTGTTGTCCGGAGTCACAAATCAGCACAAGAAAAAAAATGGGCCAGTTCAAACTGCATAAGCGTTAGAATCTAATATCGCATTGCCACGCAGCGGTGGTGTTCAGCTTGTCCTGAGCTCATGGAACCACCCATTGCATTATTCGAGTGAGAGGACGCCAAACATGCCACACATTGAATTATATCACGGCCGCAAATGTCCACTCTCTAGAGGTAATTATTAAGCAGGCAAGACCCATAACTTCTAGTGCACATACTTTCTAGCACATACCTTCTAGTGACCAACTTCACATCGTCGGAAAACTGGCGGTTTGTTTTCTAGTTGAAGATGATTGGTAACATTTTCATCTAAACTGATCTTCTGAGAGATCAAGGGCGCATCGACTGCGTTGGCCATGCAGCTAAACTGATCTTTCTCAGGTAGGACTACCCTGCACTGCTGATAACATGCCCGCTCATATAGCTGGACATGATACCAATACAGTAGGAGTGACAGGCGAAATGCTGTTTCACATCCCTTCCGAAGGGTACGTAGCAAGTGATCCGGTAGCCACAGCGACAGTGACTTAAATCAATTTTCAGCTTGGATACCGGAATGAAAATTGCTTTTCACAACATAACAAAAGGGTGGAAATATAAACAGGGGAAGAGGAAAGACACAACGTCAGAACCAATTTGAGAACAGGGTCTATATTTTGTTCGTGTCGCTGATCTCGATGTCAACGAGGTCAGCCGCACTGTCTTATCGAGGGAACAATCGGGGAAATCAAGAGAATCTGGAGGACAAACGCTCAGTTACTGCAATAAATAACTGGAATGAGTGGACAGAAGAGGTGGTGGGAGGAGTCGTCGATTGAAGACGCTTATAGTTCAATTACATGAGTTGCGTAAGTCATGGTACAATTACATGCAGGCTCAGTTGCTTCCCATTCTGCTAGTTATGTTGGTTTTAGGGCGACTCGACTACTGATGTCATATTGCTGATGTCACTGAGGTAATGGGCTTCAGATGGTATAGAAGATGTATCGACACGGTGCAGCTGTTGGGGCGCATGCGTTCACAGTTGTATGCATCGAATGGTGAAATATAATACGATTGTACACTGACCAATAGATCCACACTAATCCACCCTAATCAACTCTGGTCCACACTCATCCAGGCTGGTTGGCTATTGGCTTTACCACACATCAACCGTTGAGTCATGCAGCGTCGCCAATCTCTCACGCCGATTTGTCGCGGGCGAAAGGTAGCGACAGGTGAGACTCTAACCCACTACGTTTCGATTGTGAGACGAGCAACGTACCCCTAGACTACTCGTCCCACACACAGATCCAGGCTAACTGACTCTGGTCCACACAGATCCACAGAAATCCACACTGATCCAGGCTAACTGACTCTGGTCTACACAGATCCACACCGATCCACGCCAGCCGACTCCGGTCCACACCGATCCACGCCGGTCAACGTGGATCCGCGGCTGCGCACTGACCGGACGTGAGGCTGATGGTCGACGCTGCGGTGCCACTGACCGAAGTCAGCTGACTGATGGCCGCTCTGATCCCGCCGACTCGCAGCTGCGGTGGCCGCTGGGCGTCGCCACCATAGGCAACACGTCCGGTGCACACGTCCGCTCGACTTTTGCTGGTGAGAAGCGACCGACTAGTTATTTTTCCCGCCGCAAGATAAGCTTAGCGTCCGCCTACTTTTTGAAATCTTGAAACCGGTCCCCAAGATACATAAAAAATTGGAATGCTGTATCGAAAGGACAATCAAACTTACAGCAACTTCATCACTTAACATAATTGAATGTGGTAAATACTTTACACCATATGCCTCACAATACACAATCAAGCTTCTTAGTTAAGTATCACGATACACCATCTCTCCTTGTTGGCTAAGTATTCGGAATTTAGGGCACTTTAACCACAATTGGTCATTCACCTTCATATCTCCACAAACTTGGTATTGCTCATTGGGTGGTTTACAACAAATAACGATCACGGCTTGATCGTGTATTTGTTGTAGCCCACTGTGCAGCCCAAACTGAATTGCGGGTGGGCCACAGAATTCGGAAATGCCCAAGTGGTGTGAGCAGTGGCGTCGCCACGAAATTCTTTCAGGGGGGGCGAGATCGAAAGGGGGCCTCCTACTCCCTGAAAAGGGGCCTCCATTGTTTTAGGGCCTCCTATTGTTTTTAGGCCCTTAGTATGGTTCGGGAATGGGAAACTGAGGGCTGGAGGGCCTCCTTTTCGTCCTGGAGGGCCTCCTTTTCATCCTAGAGGGCATCCTTTTCATCCTGGAGGGCCTCCTTTCCATCCTGGGGGCCTCCTTTTCGTCCTGGGGCCTCCTTTTAGTCCTGGAGTGCCTCCTTTTCGTCCTGGGGGGGCCTCTTTTTCGTCCTGAGGGCCTCCTTTTTCGTCCTGGGGGTTTCGTTGGTTTCGTCCTGAGGGCCTCCTTTTCGTCCTGGGGGTTTCGCTTTTGTCCTAGGGGCCTCCTTTTCGTCCTGGGGGCCTCCTCAAATTTCCGGGGGTTGGCGCCCCCCCCCAGTCTTATGGCAGGGGGGCAATTTCCCCCTCTGCCCCCCCCCGGTGGCGACGCCCATGGGTGTGAGAGTTGAACCTGAGACCGTGGTATCCAGAGCTCAACACCTTAACCACTTGGCCACCCCTGCCCCTCTCGCCCCAACACAAAACAGTACAAGTGTTGGGAAAACACAGGCTTAGGAGGGGTACTATGGATCATAATGCAAAACTACAACAAGAAGTAGCCTGATCTAGAATACTAGTGTGTGTACATCTAAAACCTACTGATGTAAGATTGCCTAAAACCTACTGGTGTCATTTGGTGCCCATATGATCCCTGTATATATATATATATATATATATATATATTATATATATATATATATATATATATATATATATGTTGATACCTATATGTGATTTGCCAAAGAAGTGGTAGAGAAAGAAGTTGCAAGGGAGGTTTCAACAAGTTCAACCCATGCTTTATATGATTTGAGCTCAGGGGTTTGTTATAAATAAATACTGAGACATCTGAGCATTAACCTGTTTTATCTTGGGGTCTATTATCCCTCCTCAATGGATAGTGGATAGATAGTGTCCATGGATAGTGAAGAAAACAACAATGTGTGAAAGCATAAAGAATACCTTTTCCCACATCAATTTGACATGTGTGAAAGTTTTGAGGTCGGTCATTCACAGTCACCGAGTTAATCAAGGTCAAGTGAGGTCATCCCCAAAAAGTTTGACAAGTCACCACACCTTAACCAGTAATCAGACATTCATACCTATTTTGGTAGAAACAAGTCCATCATTTCTGAATACCATAATATTTTTTGTTATTTATGCACTGAACATGATGTGGGAGACATCAAAAGGTAGGTGTTCAGGAAACAGGATGTGTTCAGATACCCCCGCTTCCCCTACCTACCAACTCCAAATGCCTTGTTGGTGCTATTTTGCCTTCTAAATGAAAAGCATGCATTTGCAGAGGAAATGAGTGGTCACATAATGCTAAGCACATTCAGGAACATTGTATTGGAAGTAGAAGTTCCAAGAAATTAAATATTATCTTAAATGGTAGATTCACCTTTTTGCCCACCCACATGGAGTTTGTTTTACGACCATGACATATGGAGTCCCCTGATCAGGGTTTACGACATGACTTGGTATGGTGGTGGTCCAAGACACTTCATGCACGATCAAGGCTAATGGCACCGCTCACTCCCCCACTCACCAATTCAGTATTAGTACCCACCACCCAGACACAATCCCTCGCCGATGGATCACGAAGTCTTGGGATTACGAAGTGTCCAAGGCCCTTTACATTCCAGGAAGTGTCCCTGAGCGCGGAACGAGTGTGGAACCTGGGACCGGCTCCTGTCAATGTACTTTGGCAGCCGGGACGTCATCTGGGCGCTGATTTGGGTTGAGCAGGTTATCACGACAACAAGAAATGGTACTTTTCCGCGTACGTTCCTGACTAACAAGTATAAGTGAGTGGTATAAATTATACGACATCTGAAAGCTTGTTTCATGTTATTTCGATAATCATGGTAGGCTTTCACATTAACGTGTTAGTTATTGTGTAAAATGGTGTTATTTAGACCCATGCCATATCCATGGACACTATTTAACTTAAGCGGACCGACCGACTCGGTGTGGGTAGCGCAGTTGGTAGCGCGTCAGTTTGCCGACTCGGAGGTAGCCAGCTCAAGGCTGGAGGCCGGCAGCTCTTTGTGCGCGTCGTGGGAAGTCCTTCTAATAAACGACAGTGAATTAAGATATTGTTCACCTGGGACGATCTTTTCATAACGAGAAGGGAAATGCACAGATATTCTGCAAGGCTGGAGTTCGGCCACCTTAAATTGATGGTTGGGCACTTCTAATCAGCCAGACGCACTAGGAAGTGGGAAGTGCGACACACGTCACCGCTTATTGCAGTGTCCAGGCCCACAGTCCCTTCCTGACACGGGCGGCTGACCATCGGGCGTTGGACAGGAGACAGGACCCCCTGAATTTAATCATTTGTGGCACTACCGCAGTGCATCGCAAATATTGAGCTAAAAACTAACGGTTGCCCTTTCCCCTCCCACCAGTAAACGCCGACAAACATTAGTCCCTGCTCCTCGAGGTATGCATCTAATAACAGTATTAAGGCAACAAAACCAACAATTGTGCATGCTGCCGAACAGTCAAATGACTGGACCCGCGCTGGAGTCAGAGCGATGCCAGTTCCAAGCCCGGCTCCACGCCTCTTGCGATACACGGCGAACACACGCCACCAGACTGCGACAAGCATTGCTTTGACAGGAACAGACGTTGGCTAAAATATTTCCGTGACAATCCTGAACTTTCTGGAGTGCCGGCGCAAAATAAAAAAAAATCACGCTTTTCGTACCATGAAGGCTCGATTTAGATTCAGCAACAACTTTGTGGAACGTATAAGCGCTAAGACGGATTTTAGACGCCCGCATGAGGATTTCGGTTCGATTATCATGCATTGCCGAAGGCTTAACGCGAAACTTTGCAAGATTGGGGAAGCATCCCCGCTCATCCCCCACCATGGGTTTGCCCATGTTCGCACACCGTTATTCGGTATCTTAAATCGAAATGAATTGGCTGCGTCGCTGACGTCATGTGAATCAAACTTCTGTCATGCAGGCAGTAATGCAGTAGCAACAGCAATTTCGATGCCAGACCAGCTCGGAAGCGAATTTAATAACAGCTTAATTTGAGGGTGGAATGGAAAATTACCACGTAATACCATGCATCTTTTTAATTAAATGTGTTCTATTTTTAACTAAAGGAAATACTTTCATTTTAAAATATGGTTTCATTATTCGCGTCCTGTAACCTGAAATATCAAGCATTTTGCAGTACAGCACGACATAAATACGGGAACAAAAGTTGTTTATCAATCAGACTTTAATACGAGGAGCATGCATCTGGGAAAGACGAGGCTGCCAAGATTGAGGAAGGCCCTCTCTCCCACTGCCGATTGTTTTTCGGTTGTGTACCCTGTGGTGGAGGTGACTGTGCATTTTGGGCGCATCGACTGCGTTCGTCATTTTGCGCACATGAATATATATATATATATTCCGGCGCCCAACAGAGTGCGTATTAAAACGATATATCCAAGAAGCACAACGCAAGACATATATTGGAAGAAGCAAACACATTAAGCAGAAAAAGAACCTTGGATTCTTTTACGACGCAATTAACTGCTAGGTCATATAGCGTCGCCAACTTCTCAAACCGATTGGTCGCGGGTGGACTCGGTAATCCCGCTGGTTGCGGGACTCGCACACATAATCTTGCGGTCAAGAACCTAACACCCTACCGAATAAGCTACCGCGGCTCCACAAAACGCCTGACACAAGAGGTTATCGGTACCAGGTGCAGATAAGCCACGTTACTTAACCCGCCCCGTCTCGGGGGGGGGGGGGCTCTTCAACCGCTCCCCCTCAGGTTTTTCGCGGATAGCGCACAAATGGCGCGCGGTAGCGAGCCCAAATTTGGCATACCTTTTCCCACATCAATTTGACATGCTGATTCAAAATTTTTAGGTCAGATCATCTAGGCTCAACGAGTTAGTCAAGGTCCAGTGAGGTCATCTCTAAAAAAGTTAAAGCAGTCCTCACGCTTTAACGGATACAGATATTTTAATGAAACTTTTAGCGTTTGCTTATCTTTATGGATGCAACAAAATGAACTAGTCGAATTTTTTTCTTCGTTTTTGACTACATACAAATTTTGCGTATTTTCCAAATTGCAGTTCAAATTGAGGGTTCTGGCTAAAGTAAGCATTTTTTATCGGGGCAAGTTGACTTCCAACAACGTTTCTCGGTCTTCTCTACCCATTGGAAAATGAAAATTTAAGAAAACCTGAAAACTAAAAATTTTGAAATTTGAAAAAAAAATATAATTTTAATGTTTGGGGGCCCAAAAAGATATATCACTGGTCGATTTCACTGTCCCTTTCTCATTCCAAACAAGTTTTTTTTCATGTGCCCCAAAATGAACTCCCCAGAGTAAAAAGCATAATGTAAGTCGTGACAAGTCGTGAAAATCTAGCCCCCCTGGTGACGTCACTTTTGGGGAAAATTGTTTTGGAGTGTGGACCCGGACCCTACTCGTCGAGCGCTTTCCGATGACACACACCCCTTTTGTTTTCGTGCGATGCTTAGTTTGGATTTTAGAGGGGGGTCTTCAACGGCCCCCTCCCCGAGACGGGGTGGGAGGATTTGACCGGAAAGACGGCGCGGGTTAATGAGATTACATTGCGTCAATACATTACAATGCCTAACATTCCAGTACGTACATATCTGGCACCTTATAAAATCGGACGAACTGGCAAAAATAGATGGAACATCCTTATCGTGACATCAGGGGCTGAAAACAACTCGACATGCATACATACACAGACTACTCTCGAGCACCGTAATGGGACGATGAGTACGCGCAAACCCACAGGCTACGCTCTACCGACTTCACAAACACAGGCACATCATTTTTTTTAGCTTGACACACACTCGGTGCAACTTCAACACGTACGTTTAGTCGCGTATAATATTTGTGTAGAAAGTCCTGATATGCAGCCATATGATCAACGGCAGGTGATGCACCTATGCGTCCAAACAATGAAGGATTCAAACACTGCTCTGAATGTGAAGTGTCGTCCAAGTGCGTCTCATACTTCGCAGTCATTGTGCAAACTGCTCAGCTTTCCGCTGCTGCCGCTTTGCGAGCTTGGCGACGTTCGCCTTGTTCGCCAGCACGAGACGAATAAATGTCCGGATCCTCGCAAAGCACTTAATTATATTTTATCTGTAGTATTGAATCTGGATTCGAACGCCCGGCGGAAGCTTTCAATGACCTTTGGATCTCTGCTGAGTGTCGGGTTTTTGGGCATGGTGAACACAGAACGCTGCATCCATCTCTCTGAATGTTTGGAGAATTCCTCGGTGGGAACCGTCAGGCCGCTAAGCCTCAGGAGGCGAGTCCAGAGCGCTTCTCGTGGTTCATCTTCGGCATACGCAGATGGGCTCCCAGCGATCGGTCCGTTGGTTTCCTTCTGTCCGTGGACCCGGCCACACACCATCCCCCCACCCACCACCGCCACGACGCTTAGCATTTAATATTCCCTCAATTCACATCATTATCTGATGTGATTTGAAGGAAGCTGATCTTCATTTACATGGGAAATGAAAACTCAGAAAATCAGCAGTTCAAGTTCATGTGCTGATATCTAGAAAAAAGTACTTTCACAATAAAAAAATAATATTCATATCGTTCAACTAAGATTTTTTTCAAACCATAGGAAAAAGCACTAATTTTGAGAATGACAGTACATGCTATCCCTCACGCCATAGAAATATGGAAAGTGTGGGGAAGTGGGGTTTTTTGGTGGGTAACAAAGAACACTGATGTCAAATCACAAAAATATCCTAACTGAATCTAACCTAACCAACTGATGTTGGACCTCCTAAAACATACTCATGTTAGGTCATCTAAAACCTACTAATATTGTATGCTGGATGTTGAACGTGATTCACGAAGGAAATGGTAGATCCATTGTACCTTAATTACTCACTCTCATCAATTGTGCACCGTATATTAATTGTCTCTCGTTATCTTGTCCGGGACTGGGTCCCAGGAAATTTGATCGGTATTGGGATTGAAGGTTTCCCTTCACCATTGGTTTACTTGCAATTTTTCCGATTTTCTCTACGCTATCTTGCATATTTTATGGCAATATAGAGTACTTTGACGTGAAACAATTAAAAGACCTATTCCTCAGCTTCAGAGAAGTGTATCCTAAACAATCCAGAAACAATCCTCCTGCCTAACATCATGCTGTTTTCGGCTAGCAGACCATGAGACCCACCAAAATAAAGGGATTTCTCCCGATATTGGTAGGCTCCCTCTACCGTCCATTTCATCTGTTGAAGTAGTCGACCTCGTTTCAGAACGGAGGAAAGGACATGGGTGAAAAAACGATGTTATGCAGTGTTTTGAGTATAAATTTGGCTAAATCATTTATATTTACTAACACATACTGCAAAATGCAGCAATAAAAAAATGAGCAAGCGCCCTGGAAATTGGCTTGCAACTGCATCGTTTGCTAATTCAGGCATAGCACCAAGTTTTCATCTGGCGCCCATATGCTGACTTGCGGTGGAGTTGAGTGCGATCTCAAGGTATGTGTGGTGGGTAAGGGGATGTGCGTTGTTGTTTGTGGACATTCACAAGTTTAATTATGCTTTCTTCAGCACTGCCACTAGCAAGACTATTTTTATGATTGAAACTGTTGAGAGGGTTAGAATGAGTTATTTATTCTAATCCTGATAATTATACTGATATCAGGTGTGTCCACTCTATCTTGTTCCTCAGCCCAAATGGCCTGGGAGCTAAAAGATAGGTAGGAATCTGTAGCAAGGTAGGTACCTGTATGTGGTATATAGGTATTTGTGGCTGTGCTTTATTTTTGTTGTTGTAGTGGAAGCTTCATTCACAAATTACAGCAGAGCCCAATTTCACTAATGTCACAAGCTGCATTTTTACACCAAATTTGGATGGGCGCTATATAACCACTGCAGTTGATGCGGCCTAAAACCCAAATAACTATCTAACTACACCAAATTTGGTGTGAATACACAGATTGTGTTGTTATTTGTAAGGATGCATTTGACTAACATGAGCTAGTAAGACACAAAATCCAAAGTAAATTGTTTGGTGATCACAAACTATGGGAAAATATGTGTCATTACATGATTTGTATTTGACAAAGGTTGTTGAGTGTCAACAATTGTGGTCAATTGTTGATGATCAATAACCTTCATGAAATACAAATCACAATTGTTGAATCATGTGTCAATTGAAGTCTGGAATTATGCATTTAGTGTTGGTTGGAGTTATCCCACCTGACTCTCACTTTGTTGGCTCCCCAAATTGTCAAGCGCCACTCACCCAGAGATGAGTTCCATTGCTGATCAAGGAGAGCCTGTATCTCCAGGTATGCCAGTCCCCTAGATTAAAGAAAAATATGGTTATCAGGTAGGGCAAGACACAGGAACTTGAAAGTGTACCTTGAGCAGAATTTGTATGCTTAGAGTAGTCACCTTTTTTGCTATGTTGTAATCAAAAGATTCATGGTGCAAGTTAAAAAAATTAAATATAGAGAAGTAAAGCTACTCTTCAAGTTTGAGAAGTATATTATCATGGTGAATCTATTCTGTACATTTGTACAACAATGTGCAGAGATTTCAGTGCAGTGCAGCTTTAAACTCCCCAGGTCTGTTAAGGCATCATCAGGCATTGAATTCCAGGTGGCACAGCATCCAAGGCTAGACATATATTCCTATAATCTACTGACTCATGCCAGCAAGCCAGATCCATGGAGTGTCCACATGCATTCACCAATGGTGCCAGTACAAGCATGTCCCCTTGCCCCCTTTCCCGAATATCACATATTCCCTGATGTCTTACAATGACCCAATGCCTTACATTGGGGAAAGGGGTGCAAGATTTCTACCAGTCCAACCCTGTCTACTTCAGATGTTTAAAATTAATTCCAGTGTGTTTTCAGAATTTACAAAGGTAGGCTGGTGAATTCATTGAGTTTGACCAAACAAATGAGAACAGTCAACAAAAGGTCTATCTGTGGGATGGGAGAAATACTGTGTAAGCAACAACAGTTTGACAGTGCACTGATGATCAATCAAAATCTCCTAAAATAATCATTTCTTTACCATCACAAAAATCAGTCAAACAATTTACCAGTCCCTGGTTCTGGCCATCAGATTTTGAGGGAGGGCAGTAAACATACACTGTGTATAGGCAGAAATGCTTCAGAAAAATAACATGAACATTGGGAATGGAGACCTTGATGGGTTCACACTTAATCCCATGTTTCATGGGAAGACAAATACTGTGCTTGGAATAGGACCAGTGGTATCAGTTCTCAATATCACACAGCCTGCTATATCTACAAATGGGCTAGGAACTGATGGTGACAACCAAGTTTGTTACCTGCCAGTATGTCAATTTGTATATGCAAGAGAAAGGTAAATGTGCACATAATTTTGTTTTGTATGCAATTAAGATTCACTAAGGATTTTCTAAGTATGGAGAACAAAACATGCCTAATAGTATTCAGGGGAGCCATACTTGTTAGTTTAAAGGTTTTTGCTCCCCCATCCTAGCATGCCTGCATCTGTAGAACTCTTGCCATTGAGTGTTTGTTTGTTTATTGGTTGGTTCACAACACACTTTATGCAAAATCACGGCTCATGGTGCCGCCCACACTGTTTCGCCGGTGGGCTGCAGGATTAGGAAATGTCCTGAGTGGTGTTGGAGTCGAACCCGGGACCTTTGGTACCCATAGCCTGACACCTTAACCACTCGGCCATCCCCTCCCCCTTGCCATTGAGTGTATGATAGGTTCCTATGAATGCAAAGGGACTTTAAGTCCTGATGTTTTGCCATTTATCTAGCCTTGCCCTATAAATATCCTTGTTACTAATGCAGACGATATCTGTCAGGACAACCTCAGTCAGTGTAAAATAATTGACCATGTGGCCTGGAAATTCACAGTTAATAGAATTGTGCTATTTCATCCTTGTCTTAGGCTTTTACCATTTTGCTACATGTGTGCACAGTCATTATACACACGACTGCTAAAAATGTGAAATGCATGTGACTGAAGTGAAAGGCATTCCGATTTTTTAATCCTTAAGTGGCGATCCTTCATTTTCTTCCAATCTTTCACTATTCCCAGACAACTTATTTCTTCATCCACACAGTTAACGGTGAAGTAATTTTATGACCCTGACCTCAGTGCCCATGATTTTTTGTGCTGGTGCCATTACTTTTTGTTGAAGTTAAGGTATGGATCTAGCTCTAGAACCACAGATAGTGATAGAGTCCCTTCTTTTCTTCTGCTCCTCCATCTCTCTCAACTCCTCTGAAGTTTTCACTATGAGCTTCTCAGGCTGGGCTCAGAGATGTTAGCCTGAGTTGCCATCCCAGACCCCCAGACATCAAAGCCTGCACTTGACCAGTAAGTGCCTCAACAGCCTTACACAATGTTTTGACCATCTGGTGCAGCTGCCCAAATGCTCTAGGATTTATCCCATTTCCTCCTGAGGATATGTATCATCGCTGTACACATGTTTGTGGATTGTGATGCACAGACGTCTCTTAGAACAACTACAGGTAAAGGGATTACCCATGATGTGGTCAGTTATGAAACCAGTTGTTGATGACACACATTTTGTATTGTTATCGTTAAAATAGTGAATCTTAAATTAAGCATCTCAGAACAAAGGGAAAAGATGTGTGTATGGGTGCAAATTGTGCTTTAAGAACTTGCAAGCTATGTGAAGAGATGTAGTTTCCATGGCAAACTTCAACATCATATTGCATTCGTGATTATGACTATGACATCTCATACCTGATGAAAAACCATTAGTTTACCACTGGACTGGTATACCTGCAGATATGAGCTCCCCTTGATCAGCCAGAAAGCTCATCTTCGGATCACATATGCCTGCCTAATGTTGGTATGTTGCTTGTTAGAATAGGCAATGGGGTACCTATTGATGTCACAGCATCCAGGAAATCAGACAATAGTAATAATAATACAAATTATAATTCTGAAAGTTGCATTATGTACCAACAAGTTATAGTAAGATACCAACATTATGCATATTAATGAACCACTAAATGATGCACACTCCATCAATGTATCAATCAATCAACATTTCCCCAGCACACTTGGTGAAATGCATACTGTATTTTCTGGCGAAATATTTGCTGAAGTGGGAGAGGGCAGCTCTAAGCCTTCATTGTCTGCCATTGCAGGTGTGCTAACTTCTAGTATTTTTTTTTGTTTCTTTTAATGTATCAGCAGGAACCTTCATCCATTGTCACTTCTGAGTTGCAGTTAGATTATCCTATGTAAAAATGCTAATTGTCTATCTCCTGGTTATGATCTTCATAAATCGTCTTTTATGCATGCTGCTATTTTAAACTTGCTAACTAATCCAGTACCTTCTCTGTGGGAAGCATAGCAGGAGATCAAAAACTTAATAAAAAAAGTGTATTATGCTTTTGCTTATCATGCTTCTGTTCAGTGTTGGTTTCTGCTTCTATTCAATGTTTGCCACTTTTATATCAATAAGATTTTTAGGAACACAATAATGGTTTTTCATTAGGTGTGAAATGTTAAAAGGAACACAGTAGGATGTCCAATTTTGTCATGGAATTATTGTCATTTAAAATGATTTTGATGCCTTAGACTAAAATTCGAGCTTGTGGTGTATGCAGTTCAAGCTGATGGTATAGGTTCCCAGGAACAGGATGTTAATGATTCTTGAAAAAGGATGTTGATTGAGAGTTCAGAATGTCATATATTCCGCCATATTTCGCCAATAACTTATCACTGTGAAGCATGGACCACAGATGACAATAAGTGAGAATATTATGAATAATACTACTGCTTATAATATTGATGATGATGATAATGATAGTAATACGAATAATTATTATGATAATTGTATCTACTGCAATGTAGCAGCTGTACAATCAAGTGCTAGAACATTTTCTGCATACTGTAGCGACCCAACGTTGCCATCTTTCCACTGGTGTGGCAGCTGTGCAGTCAAATGCCACATTTTCCACACACTGTTGTGACCAAACGTCGCCCCCGTTCCAGGCAACGCCTTGTTGTCCTGCGGCTGCTGCTGGTAGTCTGCACTGCCGTCAACACCGCTGGTGACGTCAGCGGCTGCTGCTGGTGGTCTCCACTGCCGTCAACACCGCTGGTGACGTCAGCGGCTGCTGCTGGTAGTCTCCACTGCCGTCAATACCACCGGTGACGTCAGCGACTGCATGAGTAGTGTGATGTGATCGCTGCACTGGAGCTCCACAAATGGATAGCGAAGTGCCAGCTGGCGAGGCGGAAGAGGGAGTGTCCACCCGTGGAATGGAGGGTGGAGCCACAGCTGGTGAGACGGAGGTGGGAGTGTCCACCTGTGGAATGGAGGGCGGAGTCACAACTGATGAGGTGGATGAGCCAATGGAAGGTGACAGTCAGTCATTTGACTGTGGTGTCTGCGGCAAATCGTTTGATCGGCAGAGCAGCCTCACGAATCACGCCAGCACTCACATTCCACACAGTTGTGACGTCTGCGGCAAGTCTTTTAAGAGTAGGTATGCACTGAAGATGCACGCGAAGACGCATTCGTCGGAGAAGCCGTACAGCTGCGATGTGTGCGGCAAGTCGTTTCGGCAGAAGAAAAGCCTGGACCACCACCTAGTCTCTTCGGGGGAAGCGTCGTGCTACTGCGGCGTGTGTGGACAGGCGTTTGAGCACCAGTGTCAGCTGTATCAGCACACGCAGACCCACGCCGGCGAGCGCACTTTCTCGTGCAACGTGTGTGGCAAGTCGTTCAAGGGCCGCCGCGGTCGCGACTTCCACCTGCGCACCCACTCGGACGTGAGGCGGTTCCGCTGCGACCACTGCGGCGAGGCGTTCCGCGAGAAGTCGCAACTGGCCAGTCATGTGACGCTGCACACGGGCGAGCGGCCGTTCTCGTGCGACGTCTGCGGACGGATGTTCCGCTGTCGCAGCAGCCGCAACTGCCACGTGCGCACCCACTCTGAGGAGAAGCGATTCAGCTGCGACACGTGCGGAAAGCAGTTCCGCGACAAGCACAATCTGGTCATCCACCTGCGGTCTCACTCCGGCGAGCGGCCTTTCTCCTGTGGCGTGTGCGGAAGGACGTTTTCCGATAAGACCTGCCTCAAGACTCACGGGGCGGTGCATGAGCCGATCGAGGACATATCGGTGTGAACTGTGGCGTGTATGCGATGTGGCTGGTGGCGGGCGTGATATACTGACGTGGCCGCTTCGTGTGCATCGCTGACTGTACGGAATGACTGACTCGGGTCCGGCTGGGTGTGCGGCGACGCGTGGTGGAGTTGTGGCCACGTGGTGGCCCGGCATACACCGGCGTCGGCGCGGTATGGCGGTCATACGGGGATGGTGGCAGAGACGGCGACCCGCGGCATCGGGCGGCCATCAGCGACATATATGCCAGGCGGTGCATACGAAGCCGGGGGAGGTGAAGCACACTTCGAGGTGGTCGGTGTGCGGCGGACACTCCGAAAGGGTCAGATCCTGGCAGGCTGGCTGCGGGGCTGCTGACACTGTAAGCTTCGCTATCAGTCTTAGTTGTCGCAGAATGTCTTCTCAGATGTGCTCAAGTATGGCGGTATGCTCACCGAACCAAATGTGTATTTTGGGGCGTTACTAAGCGAAGTACTGGGAAAGCATGGTGCCCCGTTTTGCCCTTGGTTCGCACCGCACATATGTGGTAGCTGTTGGTGTTTCGCCATGATCGATTCCTGGCACCTGTGTCATGACAGCATTGCCAGTTGGTGCGGATTGCAGTCAGTTCGTTTGTCAATATCATCTTTTGCCTGGGCCTTTGTCTGCGTTTCTGCTTATCGTATCGCCATCTTTTTTCGATGCCGTGACTGATTTTGTATTCGCCTTGTACCTTCCACTCTGCGAAAATAGTAGTTACATGCCACTGATCTACATAAACTGATAATGCCGAGCTAACGAACGGTCTCGCATTGCGTCTACTGCGCATGCGATAGTTATCCCACAGCTCCCCGTCATTTGTCCCGTTTTCCCCGCCGGTTGGGAAAGTAGGACACATAGAAGACTGGGCCAGTGCTGAGTTTAGGCAAGATTATATATTTGGATACATATATTTCACGGTGATACTACACGTTCCAAAGTTCAGTTTAAAAGCACAACATTTTGAATAGATACCCATATTTTCGTGTCGGAACACATAGAACTTGTATATCGCCCACTTCCGCTGATGGTATGTAGGTGCCGCGTGATGTGTATTTTGGCAGGCACATCATGAACCAATGACATGTCTGTTTCACCGTGTGCCTTGGAGGTACTAGCTGCCGAGTATTTCGGAGACCTATTGATGTTGATGTGTCCACGCCTCATAACATCAGGTCAGGTCATCACTGTTGTTCCAGCTGACCAACCCAGCATTGTCCAGGGATCGATCCAGAAGTGTTTATGGGGCGGAGGCAGAGTTGATGGCATGACTGCTTGCGATTACTTGTGGATAAATACCAGTTGGTTTCGGCAACGTGAAGAATTTCAACAAGTCGCAATGGAAAAACCATGCATGTCTGCAAGGGAAATATTTACATTAACTACTTTGACCGGAACTGACTTATCGAAAGGAATATATGCAAAAAGAATCCCCTCAGTTTTTCGTTGACAACTAACTTGTCTGCAATAATTGTTTCGTCCCTACATTTCAGATAAGATACGGTAAAAGTTATGTGTAGCTTAGCAAGTGTGCGAAGCTTCCCAACGATGACCTTTTTGATCTGACCTACCGTCACACACGTAGCAAGTCCGGAACAAGACAGAAATAAACAAGCTATGTAACTGGTTGCCCTATCTGATCCCCCATTCCCCATTCATCTATCTCGAAAAATGCCATGAGGAAGGAGTTCCATTCCCATCCGCGCCCACCCCCAGGTGTTCTGTGGGACGGGATAAGGGTCTTTGCGATGAGTGTTCAGCTCATTGGAAAGCTCGAAACACACGAGCATAGTCTTGATCGCTTCACAACCCTAATCAGCTGTGCGAGATCAAAGGTGCGAGATTGCCACGAGTTCTGGTTGGCCAGGTTCAGAGATTGTCACGAGCCCTCATTGGCACCAGGTGGCCAGGTTCAGATATTGTCACGAGCCCTCATTGGCACTAGGTGGCCAGGTTCAGAGATTGCCATGAGCCATCATTAGCATCAGATTGCCACGTGATGGTCCGCGCGGACCGTGCCTCACATATTGCCAAGCTCACACATGCTTATAGAGCCTCTCGCGACTTCGCTGTGCTCGCCCTCTATTGTAATTAAGAGCGAGGGGAGGCCCGAAAGAGGCTACTCCCGTGCATATGGTGCAGAAGGTCATCTGAATGGCCCGATAGTCGTGCCTTTGAAGAGGTAATTGCGTATTCGTTCCGACGTTTTGCGTGCTAGGTTTTTCCCTGAGTGTTGGGTGTCCTGTTAACGTCAAGTTGCCATTTTCTCTACTCAATCTGAAAAATATGGAACCTGGAACTCCCTGATTTGGCGAGAGGTATCCAGTCGTGGTCGGTGTGTTTAAAAAATTGATATTTGCTTTGGGAGACATTCCCAATAGTCTTCATGAATTGTGCTTGTCACGCTCTGTCTCTCCGGTCCGATCCTCTCACCCCGTCTTCGGGGGGTAGTAACCCCCTCTAAAATCCAAACTAAGCGTCGCACGAAAACGAAAGAGGTGCCATCGGGAAGCGCTCGACGAGTAGGGTCCAAATCCACCCCAGTGTAAAATAATTGACCATGCGGCCTGAAAAGTCACATTTAATGGAGTTGTGCTATTTCATCCTTGTCTTAGGTTTTTACCATTTTTGCTACATGTGGGCAGTCATTATAAACACGACTGCTAAATAATGTAAAATGCATGTGACTGAAGTGAAAGGCATTCCGCTTTTTTAATCCTTAAGTGGCGATCCTTTATTTTCTTCCAATCTTTCACTATTCCCTAGCAACTTCTTTCTTCATCCACACAGTTAATGGTGAAGTAACTTTAGGACACTGATCCACCCCTAAAACAATCTCCCCCAGAAGTGACGTCATCGTGGGGGCTAGATTTTCACGACTTTTCACGACTTACATTGTTTTTGGCTCTGGGGAGTTCATTTTGGGGATTTCTTTAAAAGGTGTATTTGGAATGAGAAAAGGACAGCTAAACCGGCCAGGGTCATAACATTTTTTTGTCCCCCCCCCAAAAAAAAAAATGCTTAGTTCAAATTTTCTTTAATTTTCCTCTTCCAATGGGTAAAGCAGACCGAGAAACGTTGGAAGTCAACTTGCCTTAATAAAATGCTTACTTTAGCCAGAATCTTCTATTTGAACTGCAATTGGCAAATATGCAAAGTTTGTATGTAGTCAAAAATGGGAAAAAAATCCACTCGTACGTTTTGTTGCATCCTAAAGATAAGCAAACGCTGAAAGTTTCATTAAAATATCTGCATCCGTTAAAGCGTGATGACTGGTTGAACTTTGCTGGAGGTGACCTCACTTTACATTGACTAACTCGTTGAACCTAGATGACCTGACTTGAAAATTTTGAGACAGCATGCCAAATTGATGCGGGAAAAGGTAGCGGAGACCGGTGTAAAAGGCCTAGGGTACGTAAAACGACTATGGCCTCTAAAAATAAATTCTTCGTCCGATTGTTTGGTTGCAGGACATCCTTTCTTCTGCTGCCGACGAAGGTTTCGCGAGCCAGGGACGGTTGCCCTGCGTTTTAGGTGAGTTTTCATATATTTGCCGGTATTCTTAGATCATACCGGGCTATTTACGGCAATGTACATGCTTAACTAAATATGTGGGAGTAATTTTGTAAGTATTTTTAGTTAAACTCGTCTGTTTTCTGCAATAAAACAGCATGACGCGATGCGCCACAATTGTCAAACTTCAGAAATCCACGCGCAAAAATAATGTTGCCATTCTGCAGGATGCCCGGTCCCCATGTCCTGTAAGACGCCACGCTAGGCGTGTTATACGCAACCAGGGGCGTCTTACCTGAATTATGGTCACCTGATCCCAGAATATGTATGGGGAATATATGTATCTGCATCCCTAATATAAAATATCAACAATAGGTATTTTAAAATTCAACGCTAACCTTGATAACCGACTTCCTAAATCCCTGATTTCCGCTTTCCTAATCTTGGCATGCCTATTTCAGAATATGCCGAGAAAAAGAACAAGCAAGAGGGGTCAATATGGGCAAGAAAATCCCAGGAAGGCACTCGAGGACATCCGCAGTGGACGATCGGTTCGAAGTACGGCAAAACGCTGGGGCGTGCCGCCGAAAACGCTGAGGAATCACCGAGACATGAAAGTAAGAATGCCTGGAAAAGTTCATCCGGGAAGATTTCACTACGAATTGAGTGCAGAACAAAAAGATATTCTCGTTGAAAAGATTCGGGACATGCAAAAGTGCCTGTTTGGCCCAACAACGATCGACATTCGCAGGATTGCTTTTGGACTCGTGGAGAAACTTGGCATCCCTCACCGCTTCTCCAAGTACACATAGATGGCAGGGAGAGAGTGGCTTCGGGGTTTCCTGAAACGCCACCCAGACTTGGGTATCAGAAAGCCGGAGCCAACGAGCCTGGCTCGCGCGATTGGGTTTAACCGCTCCAAAGTGGATCGCTTCTTCGCCCTGTACAAGGAGCTTATTGACAAGAACAATTATGGCCCTTGGCAGGTTTGGAATGCTAATGAAACAGGTATCTCAACCGTGCATAAACCTGGAAATATAATCGCTCCAAAGGGCAAAAAAACAAGTAGGGAAGATCACGAGTGCGGAAAAGGGGAAAACGGTCACGGTCATCTGTGCCGCGAATGTGGGTGGACAGTTTGTACCGCTGGCGATGATATTTCAACGAATTCGCGTGAACGAGTCACTCATGAATGGTGCGCCACCAGGAGCCATCGGCATGTGTACCAAATCGGGATGGACGGACGAAGAGTGTTTTATCAAGTGGCTTCACCTTTTCATTTTGATCGTGCGGCCATCAAAACAGCACAGGCATCTGCTCATCTTGGACGGGCATTTCAGCCACAAGACCATTGCCGCAGTGGACCTGGCACAAGACCACGGAGTTGACCTTATCACACTCCCTCCTCACTCGACCCACAAGCTCCAACCTCTCGACGTACCGTGGTTCAAACAGCATACAGCGTGGCAGCGGACAACTGGATGAGGGCACACCCAGGCAGGGGGATATCCGAGTACGAACTGAGTCAAATCTTCTCAACGGCGTACCTAAAGTGTGCCACGGCAGAGAAGAGCGTTGGGGGTTTTCACGCAAGTGGAATCTGGCCATTTGACGACAAGAAGTTCACCGATGAGGACTATGCCGCAGCCTTTTTGACTGATGAACCGGAACCTAAACATAGCATGGTGGACCCCGCGGAGCCAGACCTCGTAGAGGGTGGACCTGAGACACAGGGTCCTATGAACCAGTGTGATCCAATAGAAGATGCCACGGCACCTTCAACCAGTCTCACGGATGAGACTTTGTCCGACTTATCCCTGCTGAGCCTAGACCTGACCTGTCTTCTGCTGAGTCCAGACCAGGCCGTTTTCGTGTTTACGCGTTTTCGTGTTTTCGTGTCTACTGCTGAGACATAACCTGGCCCATCTAGTGTCGAGACTGCACCCGGTCCGTCTTCTGAATCTCGACCCGAATCATCTCATGTGAGTTAGATATTAGATGATATGTGTGCATCGCCTAAAGCCGAAACCAGAAAGCGCAGTCGACGTGCACAGAAGTCGGAGGTTCTGACGTCATCTCCGATGAAGCAGCATCTGACAGAAGTGAATTTGGCCAATCGCCTCTCCAAAGGCAAGAAAGACCCTCCGAAAAGTGTAAGAAGGCTCCGAAAAACACCCGGAGGAAACAAGCGTCAGATGACGAAACTTCGTGTTTTGTGTGAGGTATGCAATATAAACTCTTGTGAGGAATGGGTACAGTGTGGCGATTGTGCGAAGTGGGCCTGTGTGCCGTGCACGGACCTGAACGATGGTCAACGTCATTACACGTGTGATTTCTACCGACCCAACTAAGTTCGGCTTCTCACATTGCACAATGCTCATTGAAAGAGCCACTCGATCACTGCAACTTGTCACACGTGATTTGGGTCACATTGCCTGGGTTACGTCATCACACATTTCGAAATTCTCACTGGTCATAGATAGGTATATTTTTTGGATTAACTTGTCTGCCATGCTTGTGGCTTTTGTCATCCCAGATATGTTAAACGTTTGCTTTTTTAACTTTGGTTTCCAGTTCATTTGAATGTTCATTGAATGTCTTGAAATGTTCATTGGATGATTTGTTTCATCGTAGGTATTGTTTGCGGATTGCTTCACGGATTCAACCCTCCTTTGCTTCATTGTGCTTTTAAGTTTTAAGTGCTGAAGTGAAATTTAAATAGATACTGCATTGTGTATCATGGTGTGTATCTCCAGTTGGTGTCTGCCTCATTCAGGGGCAGATCGAGCCGGACCGTTTGGGTGTTCAAAAATGGTCGTGGCGCAGCGGCGAAAATTTTGCGATTTTGTGCAATTTGTATATGCAATTTTAATATTTTGCTGATAAAAAAATGAGGAACCCCATGTTTCTGCCTCACATCGCCGAAGTTTCTTCTTTTTTTTTTGCATATGAAAAGCAATTTTCCACATTTGGCCGGCGTTTAGGAGCGGTAAAACATAGTTTAACACCCCCTTATTTGACTTTGGAAGGGGAAAATGCCCATTCAGCCCCTTGGATCCTTTCTAGCCTTATTGAAGCAAACATGTGGTTGTCAAAGTATACCACATGTATCCACGCTTTGCCTGCAGCTTGAGTAAACAACTGGATTCCAAATATAAAAGAGCTATATCTGAGACGCCCAGGTGGCAGGCAACTTACCTACCCCCGTTTGTAAGATGCCCCTTTGCAAGACTCACGTGAAGGAATGGGTGGGGAATCCATTTCAGTGGATGTATTTACAAAGAAAAATGATGCGTGGTTCGTTTCATAAAGAAAAAATAGACATAAATTAAATGCCCGAGGCACACTGATCAAATATCCTTCAGACGGGCGTGTCACACGAGTTTCCCCCTATACCAAATTTGGGCGCGCTGCCGCGCGCCGTTCGTCCACTATCCGCGAAAAGCCTGAGGGGGGCGGTTGAAGACCCCCTCCCGAGATGGGACGGGTTAATCTTTATCCAAAGAGGAAAGTTTGTGATAGCCTTCCCGCCGGCGTCCACGTTTCAGCAGCATTACATGGTGTAGTGTAGCATTTAAGCTTCTAATTTGTATTTCTCCGCGCCAAAGTATCTCTTTTCATGTTGGTATCTGCCGACGTTCCAGGGGCCGATCGAGAAATTGTCATGGAGGGGCACATGTCCGGATGAGAACCAGTGCAAAGGTACCAGGATGAGCGTCTGACTTTCCGTAGGGGCGCATCTAGCTGAACAAAATTCAATGGGTGCACTCGTGTCCTGCACTGCACGAAAGGGGCTACTCGTTCAACAAATTAGCCGGTGGAAGTGCACTCGAGCCTTTCTCGGAGGGTTCGAACCTTCTCCTTGCCTTCCAAGGAGATACCGCCTCTTCTCACAGGAGCGCCTCTCGCTAAAAATAAATCAAGTAATGGATACACTCAAACCTTTCGAGGGGGCATGTTTTCCAGGCTGGAGTGACGTCCACCTTGTATCGGGGAGGGGTGCACACTCCACAGAGCTCCTCCCCTTATACCCGCCCTTGCTACGCTCATCACATGATATCTGATATCTTCTGAAATGCCTGCTATATTAATTATAAGAGGACTTTCGGTAGCATTAAGCTCAGTTAGCGCGTACGGGCACCGTAGCTGGCGCTCCAGGCGGTCCCGTAACTCGGTGGTAATGTGGCTGATCGGCGTTTCCGAAACCCAGTCTTTTCCCCGTGGAGAGGTAATTTATAGTTACAATTTTTAGTGATGCAATTTGGTGAACATTTCACGTTCGAAATCACTAGCCTCCGCATGTATGTTTGAAGACTGGCAACTGTCTAAACACTTCAAACAACGCGGGTTGCGACAATGACTACACCTATGGCTGCACTATGACTGATGACTACGAGTGCACTATGACTGATGACTACGACTGCATTATGACTGATGACTACGACTGCACTATAGCTGATGACTATGACAGCTATGACCGACATACATGGATATTCGACTGCGCTGCGCTTTTATCAATTGCCCTCGCCCGTCCAGCACCCTTATAGGCTCCATATACTCTTCACATCTTGGGGTCTTCACAAGAATACAGCTACCTATTAAACAATTATAACTATTAGCCACACGGGCCCCTTTGGTTGCTCCGGGCACTGAACCGCTGCCCACAAAATCCGTCACCCACCCCCCCCCAATATTGAATTGCAAGCCCTCCATTCTTATAATGATTGACGATGCTGCTTTTAAAGATGTTCAATGTGCTGCTACTGACAATGTCTTCTGGAAGCTGGTTCCAGTGTTCTACTACCCTGTTGGTGAAGAAAATCTGCCTTAACCTTGTTCTGCTGTGTTTCTCCCCTCTCCCACACAATATTTTGCGAAGACGAGCATGGCTCCCAGTCTGAAGCCTAGCGTGCTCATCCGACGGGACATTCTTGGAACGGCCCTTGGCCACATCAGAGTTCAATGCGCTTGCGATAGTTGGGCCACCTTCCATGCTTCGGGTCGGCAGGTTCTCTGAACTGAGTCGGTGGCGCCCCTGGCGGCGAAGTTTCATTATAGGTGGCGCCAGTGGGCAGTTATATAGCTGGTAGTGGTATACTGATTGGCCGATAGTGGCACAAGGATCGGTTGTTGTTGGCACACAGACCGGACGATAGTCGAGCACAGACCGATCGATAGTACGACAGTCCAGTCGATAGTATGACTGACCGGCTGATAGAGTGGCACATAGACCAACAGATAGTCACATATAGATCAGACCGATAGTGGCACATAGTCCGGCCGATAGTGATAGACCCCGGCTGACGACCAGTGTAGCGCCAGACAGCAGAGACCCCGGCTGACGACCAGTGTAGCGCCAGACAGCAGAGACCCCGGCGGACGACGTGTGCCAGACAGCAGAGCCCCGGCTGACGACCAGTGTAGCGCCAGACAGCAGAGACCCCGGCTGACGCCCAGTGTAGCGCCAGACAGCAGAGACTCCGGCTGACGACCAGTGTAGCGCCAGACAGCAGAGACCCCGGCTGACGCCCAGTGTAGCGCCAGACAGCAGAGACCCCGGCTGACGCCCAGTGTAGTGCCAGACAGCAGAGACCCCGGCTGACGCCCAGTGTAGCGCCAGACAGCAGAGACCCCGGCTGACGACCAGTGTAGCGCCAGACATCAGAGACCCAGGCTGACACCCACTGTTGCGCCAGACATCAGATCAGCTGACCAGCTGACCCAATGTAGTACCAGATATTAGAGATCCTAAGTATATAAAACGGCTGAGGTCCAGTGTAGTGGCAGACAGCAAATATCCGGTTCTGCAGAGCAGCTGACTCATGGTATAGCATCGATGTAGCACCAGGCATAAAAATCCCAGGTCTGCTGGACAGCTGACGCCCAGTGTAACATCCGTGCAGCACTGGACATCCGAGATCCCATCGTTGCAGAACAGCCGACTCCCAGTGTAGCACCAGTGTAGCACCAGTGCATCATCAGTGTAGCACCAGTGTAACACCAATGTAGTACCAGCGTAGCACCAGCGTAGCACCAGTGTAGCGCCAGTGTATCACCAGTGTAGCGCCAGCCATCTAATTGAGTGTGAAACCAGGTGGCGACGGCGACGGGCGAACTTCGCAAACAACAGACTGCTCACGCACAGGCGTTGATCGATCGCTCTCAGTATTAACACGCCAACAAGGTGAAGAGCTGTGTGGTGGTAATGTAAAAAGTTTGTCGGGTGACCCCGCAAGGCCTCAAGAACTGATTCCATTATTGATATGCTCTATGCAGGTTAAACACTGCTTTACACAGCGAAATGAATATATGTGTCTGCCCTGCTGGCTGAAATTAGCTAATTACACCGACCGTCATTCTACGAAAGGAAGCGAGCTTCCTTTCATGTGCATTCTACGACATACAATGTGCCCCCAAACCGGCCGAAATGGCAGTGCGAAAGTCATGTCGCTGGAAACAGTCTTAGTAGGCTGCATGTAGTTATATTCTAATTTGTTCCAATGTCCAGTTCTCGCCTGGGCTACATTATCAATGGCAATGGAAACATACGAGCCATTGTAATGATTGTTCTAAGGCAGAAAACGGTCACATCAATTGTTTAGGTCATGATTTGGTTGATATTTTTTGTCTAATTAGTTCAGGTAAAGAAATATGCAAATACGGATGATTTGTCATCTATCTGATAATTGTTCTTCTTTTTCTTCAGCTACATAGTCGATCTCATTGTCTTGAGGAAATTGAAAACAAGGACATTTTCAAGTTGGGTTCAACAGACTGTGCCCACATGTCAACAACACACAAGTTACACAGACAAAACATGCTTGTCGCTCGCCAGTAGCACACCAGGAGCACACCAGTGACACACCAGTAGCACACCAGTAGCACACCAGTAGCACACCAGTAGCACACCAGTAGCACACCAGTAGCACACCGGTGACACACCAGTAGCACACCAGTGACACATCAGTAGCACACCAGTGACACCAGTAACACACCAGTAGCACACCAGTAGCACACCAGTAGCACACCAGTAGCACACCAGTAGCACACCAGTAGCACACCAGTAGCACACCAGTAGCACACCAGTAACACACCAGTAGCACACCAGTAGCACACCAGTGACACATCAGTAGCACACCAGTAGCACACCAGTAGCACACCAGTAGCACACCAGTAGCACACCAGTAGCACACCAGTGACACACCAGTAGCACACCGGTGACACACCAGTAGCCCACCAGTGACACATCAGTAGCACACCAGTGACACATCAGTAGCACACCAGTGACACCAGTAGCACACCAGTGACACATCAGTAGCACACCAGTGACACACCAGTAGCACACCAGTGACACCAGTAGCACACCAGTGACACATCAGTAGCACACCAGTGACACACCAGTAGCACATCAGTGACACACCAGTAGCCCACCAGTGACACATCAGTAGCACACCAGTGACACCAGTAGCACACCAGTGACACACCAGTAGCACACCGGTGACACACCAGTAGCACACCAGTGACACATCAGTAGCACACCAGTGACACCAGTAGCACACCAGTGACACATCAGTAGCGCACAAGGAGACAACCAGTAACACACCAGTAACGTGCCAGCAACCCACCAACCACCCACTAATAATACCAGCAACCCACCAGTAGCACACCAGTAAGATACCGCTAGCACAATACACGAGTAACACACCAGTAGCACAACAGCAATCCACCAACAGCCAAGCAGTGACACATCAACAACCCACCACCAACACATTTGTACCACACCAGTAACCCATTAGGTGTCCACCAATAGCACACTAGCAGCACATTATCAACTAACAAGTAATACCAGCAATCCACAAGTAGCGCACCAATAGCATACCAGCACTCTACCAGTAATTCCAGGAACCCACCAGTGCCACATCAGCAACACATTAGCAGCCCACCAGTAACCCACCAGTAACCCACCAACAACCCACCAGTAACCCACCAGCAACCCACTAGCAGCAGGCCATCTACACACCATATATATGGCGTGCATCCTCTGCACGAGGATGGTGGTCTGGAATTTCCGCGATTGAGGCACAATCAAAGTGATGATATTAAATTCCACACCCAAAGGGGTGGGGGTGTCAGTCGAATTATTAACACTGAGGGGAGACGAGTCACGGCTCATCTGACCACACAGGTTATCAGCTGACTACAGAGGCTGCTCAGCTGACCACACAGGTTATCAGCTGACCACACAGGTTATCAGCTGACTACAGAGTTATCAGCTGACCACCAGTTATCAGCTGACTACAGATGTTATCAGCTGACCACACAGGTTATCAGCTGATTACAGAGGTACACCAGCTGACCACACAGGTTATCAGCTGACTACAGATGTTATCCAAAGTGTCAGCTGACCACACGGGTTATCAGCTGACTACAAGGTTATAGATAAGGTTATCCTGACCACACAGGTTATCAGTACAGCTCAGCTGACCACACAGGTTATCAGCTGACTACAGAGGTTATCAGCTGACCACACAGGTTATCAGCTGACTACAGAGGTTATCAGCTGACCACACAGGTTATCAGCTGACCACACAGGTTATCAGCTGACCACACAGGTTATCAGCTGACCACACAGGTTATCAGCTGACCACGCAGGTTATCAGCTGACCACACAGGTTATCAGCTGACCACACAGGTTATCAGCTGACCACACAGGTTATCAGCTGACCACACAGGCTGTTCATCTGACCACACAGGCTGCTCAGCTGCCCACACAGGCTGATTACCACAGGCTGATTACCTGACCACACAGGCTGATTACCACAGGCTGATTACTGACCACACAGGCTGCTCAGCTGACCACACAGGCTGCTCAGCTGACCACACAGGCTGTTCAGCTGACCACACAGGCTGGTCAGCTGACCACACAGGCTGAGTACCTGACCACACAGGCTGCTCAGCTCAGGATTAGCTGACCACACAGGCTGTGTGGTCAGCTGTGGCTTAACGTCTCGGGATGTCAGCGGTGCGTGCGCGTGTTTTGGGGCGGGGCTGTCAGGCTGTGACATGCTGATTACCTGACCACACAGGCTGATTCCCTGACCACACAGGGCCTGGCTGCCTCCTACCCCGGCTGTCAGCTGCCCAGTAGGATAACAGGCTCATTTTGACCACATGTATGCAAATATATTGAGGAATAGGGCTTAACGTCTCGGGATGTCAGCGGTGCGTGCGCGTGTTTTGGGGCGGGGCTGAGTGGATACGGGCCCCGGGAGGCCTGCTGCCTCCCTCCCCTTCCCCAGAGGACAACTGATCATTTCCCCATGTATGCAAATATATTGGGAATGGCTTCTTGTGCCGTTCTTCCCTCCCCTCCCCCTCTCCCAATCTCATCAATGGCACCTCTAATGATCCGTCATGCGATACCCTGGTGATGGCTTCGCTCCAGCCAGCATGTCCGCCTCCATTTAGTACAAATACTTTTATTCTGCAGCAGCGCTTCTCGTACATCAGCTTCCAGTTACGCGGAAACACACTTAATTAGAGCTCTGCCCAAATAGAATGTGTTTCTGTTTAGTAGCTTTTCCAAATAGGAGAGACGAGAGATAGCGTGTGTCTGGGAATGTATATTTGCAGTTGTCTTCCATGTCATCTCGGATATTTTTTTTCAATAATCTTGTCAAACAGAGACAATACCTCCACCACATTTAATGGTGACGTCACAACAACACGACGATAAAACTATGCTATCTACAGGTGGTTACAGACACTTCAAGGGTAGTGAAGAGAGCAAATGAAATGTACCGTGGTGAAACTTCTACTTCGATACTACGACGATACACCTACGATACATTCGATGGAGCACGCCTTCGGCAATTCAGTTTCTTGGTACTCCAGGGCTACATTAGCTTCGCTTGAAACTATCTCATTAGCGAGGCTTAAAGCTTGTAATGGAGCTGTGGTCAGTGATGGCATGCGGTGGAGCGTACAGGTTCTTACTGCCCTGTAATGGAAAACCAACTTCGTCGTCTTCAATCTAGAACGCGGAAAATGAAGCTGAAGATCACCAGAGGTGAATATTTCACTGGTTGAGATTTCGCTCCGCTTGGTGAACATAAACCATCAGGACAGTATTGTATTAAATTTTATGTGCATGATAAAAATTTTATTAAGAGGTGCGTGAGAACTTTTGATGCAGTCATTATGCCCAATGAGCGTCTTCATTTTCACCCAAACTCGTTTCAGGTTTGGTAAGATGCGACTTTGTTCGGGATGACCCGAAACTATTCTGGCCCGGAAATTTATGCTTTCTTGAGATTCGCTTTCATTAAGCTTTTGTGGCTCCATTCTATTATGGGAGGCAGTAGGAGATGTGCGTGAGTATGTCTGCTCAAATGAGAAGTTACAGTGCTTCAGGGTTGAAATGATGCCGCGCCCAGCCCAAAGCCATGAGAGCTCCGAAACATTGTTGTGTTGCTGTTTAATTATGGAAATCCTAAGAGCATACAGGGTCGAAAGTCGCGCCGAATATTCCGATTGCCATTGACAGTCGAATAATCTCGTCAGACACGTTGGAGATTAAATCAGTATCTTCTTGCTTTTTGACGGAGTTCTTTGATAAAATGATGATGCAGTTAGTTTTCCAATTGTTCATTTTCAGCAAGTTCGATTTAAATCAGCTTTGAAGTTCTTGAAGCGGGTCTCCAAGTCGAATTTTGAGCTGAGACATATTGGCACTTTAAGGGAAGTCCCAATGCAAAATTTGGAATCATCCGTGCCAGAGATTAAACGGCCATGATAAATTAAGTTTGCAACATCATTTATCAAAAGAATAAGCAAGACAGGACCGATGAGTGAGTAAGACACTCCTCACGACAATCCAAGGATTATATCTTCACCTCATACCAGCTGATTTCTTGCGCTTAAATAGTCCGAAAGCCGGTGATTTGAGATCTCATACGACTCATGTTTCTTTATCTCCAAAAATTGTTAATGATTTATGCTATCAGATGCCTTGCTTAAATTCATCGCAGTAACAGAGGTCACAATTATTGCACATATGTTACTCGAAACCAACCTGACTAAGTCTAGCAGGGTGTGGACTGTAATTTTTTGCAAGCAAACTTGAGTGCCTGACAGAATGTGTTTATGTGGTAAGCATTGTATTAATTGACTGCACACAATCTTCTTTGTGCTTCTTAGACAGTAATGACAAAGGTGAAATAGGCCGAAGGTTACTTGAATTTGTGCAATCTCCTGATTTGAAAATAAAAACAACGGACGATGCTCCCTGAGGAGAAGGCGGGGAAGCACACCACAAAATGATCAATAATAAAGTTACAATGGTCAGCAGTAGTGGTCCAGGTACAGCAAAGCATCGTCGTACGGTAATTATTGGTACGTTTATGTGCTTAAGTTTAAGTGCTTATTTCTAAAACAAAGCTTTCATTTACCAAACAAATTAATACCAAATTAATTTAAATAACATCCGAAGACACCGGAACACCACATATTTGACCAAGAAGTAGCCTTGGGTTTTCTTCTATATATTTACCGAAGTTGTATGCATTATGTATAACCCAGAATAACCCAAAAATAGCCAAGAACATTGGTTTGGGTCGTTTGGTAGGGCGAAACAAAAGCTAATTCCTACAAATATTTAAATTCCTTGAATTTGGAAAGCTTAGTAGGTACACTCACCTGCAGTGAAATGTTCTGGAGGACCATTGACTATGTCTGGCCACTCGGAACGCGGGCTCCGCTGCTCTGCGCCTGAAACTGCTGGTAGACTGCGCCGCTTCACAGCTATGCGTTGCGGGACAACTTCAGCGCGGGAAAGTGTCCGAGCCATAGGGTCCACGCGCTGCTCCCGCCTTGCATTCTTCGGTCGGCCAAGCAACATTCGCATACCCATGTGAAAATATACATATGCACCGTTATACCTTTTATGACCTAAATCGCTCTCGTGTTTATTATATAATATATATATATATATATATATTATATATATATATAATTATATATTTTTTTATGACCTAAATCGCTCTCGTGCAAAAAAAATTCCAACCCTTCACTAGGACGTCACGGTTGTAATTGAAAACAAAGGAAGTGTCCGAGGCTTCCATGGGATACTGACCCCAAACGTACGTACGTAAACTACTACACTACCAAACGTAAACTACCAAACGTAAACTACCAAACGTAAATTGCGCAGCATCATCACACGTCACGGTCCGTTGGAAAGGATCAGACTGCACATGGTACAATAACAAGTAAATAAGCATTGGAATCCTGAGCATGGCCTAGCTACTTACGAGGAACCAGTAATGTTACTAAGCATATTGCATGCATTTAAACGTCATGCAATTGTGCTTGTAAAATGATACCGGCTAAAATAAATACATTAACAATGGTAGCATCTTCCTTGGGGGTGGTTTTCCACTTGCGGCCAGACCTTTCCCTTGTCCGCATACGCAACTCGCCTTCGGCCTGATAGCGGTTCCACCACTTCGCCACCGTCTCTGCGCTCCTTCCAATTCTTCTGTCGCATTCACTGTTACTGAATAATAATTCCTTGAAGTTGACTAGTTTTCCCTTTTCAAAATAACTTAAGTGGTGGCCCATGTCTGTGTTATTATCGATCCAATGCTGTTGGTACAACTGATGCGCAAATGCGGTAACATCATTGGCCTGCATGTTCTCTTAAAGGCTGCAGAGCAACTGGTCATGTGATCATCAAGGAGGCAGATTCCTATCCATGGACACTGGACCGATGGCCAGTCTGGTAGACCTGTAACGGTCTATCATAACTGTTTCGTAAGAACTATCACGTAACGTCTAACCGTGAAGCGGCGCACCAAGAATGACGGATGGCCCGGTTACATTTCGTGCTGAAGCAATATATACTAAACACTTCCTACTGGAAAGTAGTTGGATGGTATCTGCTTTAAATAATATTTTATCCGCTTAAGAAATCAGAATATGTCGCTTGAAATACAGCGCACGATGTACACATAAAGCATAATTATTCATCACACGATATAAGTTGTACGCTCACAAATGTATGATTATTAACGAAACAGATGTGTTATAACCGTTATTAATCGGCTTGTCAATGAATCTGATTTAAACGAGCAAGTGCCGCCCGGGTATTTGCCACCCCGGTAGCTCAGCTGGCTTGGGCACTGGCCTGTGTTGGTCTCCCCTGTCCTGGCAAGACGGGGCTCAAGTCGCTTCACCCGCTCGCTTTTAGCACCTGGGTGGGGTGGGGGTCAGTTGGCAACTGGCACGATAGTGTCGAAAGCGAGAGCTACCGGGGTGGCCGTGTGGATGCACTAGCGGCACGCGAAGCGTTTTGCCGAATTTCTACTGTATAACTATTATTCATAGATCGGGTGATGCGGTCAGGGCTGACACAGCAAGGTCTGTTTAGCAATTTTTCCTGATTTATAAAGTAGCCCCAGCACAAATGCGAACGAAATTTTTGAAAAGTGTAAAGGTTAGAAATTATCTTATTTTTTGATGGTATGTTCCGTTGACATAATAAATATCTCACCTCCTTTCACCACCTCCTTTTCAACAGAGCTCTTTCTAACACTTCCAGCTCATTCTGTGTTGCCGAACTCCAAAGTCCACAGTGATCAAATGCCGATTATCTGCAGGGTTCCAGTGGTGGATCGCTTGGTGAACTGCGAACGTTGTTTGGCCGACTGAGGAATGCAAGGTGAGCACAGCGTAGACCTGTATTTCTCACTGCATGACTGCAGGGCAAATGACCACATAACGACCGCACAAGCGAATACCTGCGCCTGACCAATGGTGAATATTGTAAACTGTCACGCAACGCATAACTGTGAAGCGGCGCAGTCTACCAATAATTATTGGTGTGAAGCGGCACAGCCTACGTTCCTAGGGGCCAGTCATAGTTAAGGTTCCCCAAAACATTTCACTGCAGGTGAGTGTACCTGCCCGGGAATCTAAGGATGAACTCGGAGCAACATTGTCCCATAAATTGCTATTAGGTTTTCCATTATTTGTGATTGAATGCCAGTGCTACTCCAAATCAGGCTGTCGAGAAAGAGGCTGATATGTCTCTTCTGGATGCACTTGACAACCCATTGAAATTGCAGAGCTGTCTAAGCATCACATCAAAACCTATTAAGAGTCAATTGATTCTGAATAGACTTTTCGTTGGACTTTCGGTTCTAGCATTTGTACCATTTACATTAGTGTTCAAAATAATATATAAAAGTACTTCCCAACTCCACCCGCGTGAAACACTGCCATCAACGCGTTAACCCGTCCTGTCTCGGGGGTGTCTTTAACCGCCCCCTCAGTTTTTTTCGCAGATAGCGGACGAACAGCGCACGGCAGCGCGCCCAAATTGGGCATACCTTTTCCCACATCAATTTGACATGCTGATTCAAATTTTTTAGGTCAGGTCTTCTAGGGTCAACGAGTTAGTCAAGGTCAAGTGAGGTCGCCTCCAAAAAAGCTTAACCAGTCGTCACGCTTTAACGGATACAGATATTATAATGAAACTTTCAACGTTTGCTTATCTTTGCGGATGCAACAAAACGTACAGTGGAATTTTTCTTTTTTGTTTGTTTTTGACTACATATAAATTTTGCGTATTTGCCATGTTGCAGTTCAAACGCAGGATTCTGGCTAAAGTAAGGATTTTTTATTAGAGCAAGTTGACTTCCAGCAATATTTCTCGATCTGCTCTACCCATTAGAAAAGGAAAATTAAAGAAAACTTGAAAACTCAAAATTTTGAAATTGAAAAAGAATAAATATTTTATTTTTGGAGACAAAAAAAAATAGCCCTGGTCGATTTCGCTGTCCTTTTCTCATTTCCAAATAAATTTTGTTTTTCACATATCCCCAAAATGAACTCCCCAGAGTCAAAAACATAATGTAAGTCGTGAAAAGTCGTGAAAATCTAGCCATCCCCTGGTGACGTCACCTTTGGGGAAAAATTGTTTTGGAGGGTGGACCCGAACCTTACTCGTCGAGCGCTTTCCGATGACACCTCTTTCGTTTTCTTCCGATGCTTAGTTTGGATTTTAGAGGGGGTCTTCAACCGCCCCCCCCCCCGAGACGGGGTGGGAGGATTTGACCGGAAAGACGCCGCGGGTTAATGGGTGGGCCGCTGCGGTTGGTCACCATTCTTATGAATATTGAACACCAACCTTATTAGACTATCAATGAACATAAAGGATAACAGAAAGAAGCAATTCTGTCCAAAGAGATGAGTACTTGCATTTTTACCTAAGCTGGTATTTATGTCTTCGCTAGAAATGTGTTAGGATTCTGTTTGCAAATAGGTTTATTTTGTTGGTGATGCGTTCCCAGTTGAGTGAGTTGTTTTTCTGGTAATTATCGCGCTGTTGGATTTTGATTGCAGGCCTCGCATCAGCCACACAAGCGCCATGTACTTTGTTTTTACGTATGTAACCATATTTTTATTTTACCTTCAAGTGGTCGTCCGTTGTCAAAAGCGATGTTTCCTCTCAGACGGATTCGGACCCTTCACTGACGGGGGCGCTCGTCGCCCCAGAGCCATCACAAAAGACGGCTCACTTGGGGCGTGGTGCGATGATGACTGACACTTGCGCACCCTCGTCGTTTGTAGCTTGCGCGAGCGTAACAAAATGCAATGGCTGGATAGCATGATATTTAAGGGATTATGACTGGACAGCATGACATGAAATGATAGCAAAATGATATATGAGCGCCTTGGAACATGGTAGTTGAAGTCAAGCAATTTATCAATAATCAGTGACACAATCAAACACAATCCTGACAATGTCATTAGCTGTGGTGCTGGAAGATGCATAGTCCCAATGCGCAACCCATTTAAGGGAACATAGGATGGGAATTGATTTAGCTTTTCATAATATTTTCGAGGTATACAGTTTGGGGACCCCAGAGAAAATAGTGGCCGGCATCCAAGTAATTTTCAGGTCGTGCAGGGGGACGGAAAATGTGTGCCCCTCTTGAGCAAATCCTGGCTACGCCCTTGCATAGTAGCCAATAGGTCCTCCATTTTGCTAAAAAATCCAGGTATCAGTTATAAAAGGTTAAATTTTGTACTTAACGTGGAATGTGAATGTTGACATAGAATGACAACTCTCGGGCTTATCTGCAGAATAAGACCATTCTATTCGTCCACGATCAAGAGCAGCCAGATCTCGCCACATGATATGCTGGCTTCTTGCGCCAAATGCAGACTTCGAAGGTACGCGGGCTCGGGGACGAGGTGCCATGCGAAGTGATCCAATCATGTCTTGCTGTGCAACGTGATCGAGTACAAGCAGCGGCACAGACAGGATTTTTGCAAGGGAGGACGACGAAAAAAAATGTAGTGAAACAATTGTAGGCTTCGTCGCGCTTCGAGCGCCGACATTTTTGTTTTGCATAGTGAAAATTTCGAAATGCCGTGCGTGATCTAGTGCATTCTTCCTTGTTAAAGGGAGGATGCGGACCTCTAACCCCCCCCCCCCCACCCGGCTGCGCCTTTCATTATATTCTAACGTTGGGATGGTAGTATGATTCTCCTTATGTACATGCTCAGTCTCAGTCTCAGTCATCTTCCGGTCGGAAAATTTTGCAGCCTGACTTACAATTAAAGTGTACTTCCGTCAGAAGCACTTTGGTCTTCAGCATACGAAGTACGCGGTTTGTTGGGTATTCTGCACTTTACAATGGTTCATATATTATATGTTGTCCGTTTGAATTTTTTTATTATTGTATTCATTGGTCGTGATTTACTTTTCTTTTGCTTTCGTTTGTAGTGAGAGTGACAGATATTTGCTACCATTAATTCATTTGACCTTCCCAAGAAACATCTCATATTTCTTAGCTAAACAAAATATGGTGTAATACTGATCATTTTCGTAAACCAGAAAATGTCACGGTTACGTTGGCGAAAGGAAAAATATCACAACAAGATACTCCAAATCGAGCTCCAAAGAAATCCCACTGCTCGGAATTGATGGACAGGCTATGACATTGAGGGGACCTCTCCACACAATTGCCATGCGTGGGGAGAAGGGGAGGAGGGCCGAACATCGGGTCCACTAGATATGATTTGCCACACTAGCCAGCTATCGCCAGACTGTTTGCTGTTTAGTGACCATTACAAATGATACATGCGCTAAATAGTGTGGTGAATGCTTCCTCTCTGCTACCAGCGTTTCTCGAAATCCTGAAGAACGTTAGCCACACGCAAAGCAACGCAGACGTCTCTTCATCTGGGCAGTAGCACTCGCAGCAGCAATCGACAGAACACGCTTTTCTTCCCGCCGTTTATTGATGCCTATTAATTTACTACATTTTATACACGAACCACTGTGCCGTACGTCTGCCGGCACCAAGACGTGGCCTCTCCCAGCGGGCATCACATTCGCGCGCATCTCGCGCCGGTGGGACGTGCGCGCAGCTCTGCGACACCTGTGGCGTGGCGGCGGGCTTCCGTCGGGACCGGCAGCGTCCGCAACTGAGCCGGCGGCCGGCACACCGCGCCGAGCCGCGCGTCCCGTCCGGCGGCTAAAGGTCAGCCGTCACGTGTGTCGGGTCAGGCGCGTCGGACCCGGCGTCAGCCACAGGTCAGACCCGGCTCCAGCCACAGGTCAGACGTGGCGCCAGTCGTCAGGTCAGACCCGGCGCCAGCCACAGGTCGGGTGCGTCAGACCTGGCACCACTGGGCAGGTCAGACCCGGCGCTAGCCACAGGTCAGACCCGGCGCCAGCCGCAGATCAGCCCGCCCCGCCATAGTGAGCATCGCAGCGCTGGTGTGGCGGCCGGCGCAGTCGGCTGCCGACGGCGGCGCACGGGCAGCCGCCACGGCCGGACCGGGCCGGCTGCGGGGCACGCTCCTGGGTCGGCTGCACTGCGCCACATCGCCGCCGGCGTCGGCGAGCCGGTGCGGTCGAGACGTCGAGTCGAGGCGAGCCGACGGCAGCCGATGGCGGTGGTGTCTTCGCTGGGCGGTTGTCGGCTGGTCGTCTGCGGAGCGTGCAGCACCGCGACCGGGCTAATGGCTGGTGCGGACCAGTCATCAGCCCCGACCAATGACCAGTCCCGACCGATGGCAAGCCCGGACCAATGACCGGTCCGGACCAATGACCAGTCCCGACCGGTCGTCGTCGCGGACCAATGACTAGTCAGAGTGCTTCAGCACACAAACACCGTTGAGCAGGTGAGGCGACGATCGATGCGGCGGCACTGATTCAAGGCGGCGGCCGCTTTTCGAGCCCGGCTCTATTATGCATGAGCGGCGGCGCGTAATTGTAGTTTTGAAAGGCACGATTGCGGCGCGACGTGCCGCGGTCGCGAATCAATCCGCCGTCCGCCGGCGAAAACATATTCCGAACGGGCGGCGGCCGGCCGAAATGAGAAACCTGTTTTGCCGGCGGCCGCGCGGCGACAACACGAGCGCGGTCGCCGCCGCCGGCACGTGCCGGACGCCGCGGCGCGCCGCCGTCGCCGCCGACGGATGATTGTGTTTGCGCGCGGCGCGGCCGTCGACGCTGCCGACGCGGGCGCTCTCGAAGGCGGGACAGAGGCACTCGTAAGGCACGCGGCAGTTGTCGAACAAGGCACTGGTAGGAGCGGCGGCTTGTCCGGTCGACAAGCCGTGTAGGCACTTGGCCGGGCGGGTGGACTCGACCGTGGGCGACACGGCCGCCCGCCGCCCGGCCGCCACCCGGCATGACTAGATCAGCTGACGGCAGCGTCACTGACGATGACGTCACTCTCCGGCGGCGCTACGTCGCCCCACTACACCCTATCCTATAGCCTAGACTTCCACGAGCGCGCAGCCGCTAGGGGAGCCGCGGTGGCGCGTCCTCGTGTGTGTGTATGTGTGTGTGCGTGTGTGTGTGTGTGTGTGCGCGTGTGTGTGTGTGTGTGTGGTGTGTGGTGTGGTGTGGTGTGTGTGGTGTGTGGTGTGGTTGTGTGTGTGTGTGTGTGTGTGTGTGTGTGTGTGTGTGTGTGTGTGTGTGTGTGTGTGTGTGTGTGTGTGTGTGTGTGTGTGTGTGTGCGTGTATGCGCGTCACTTGCTGCTTGTCCCAGCCACATTCACACTCGGTCTCGCGTTCGCACCACTCCGGACATCGCTCCGATTCGCCGTGTCGCGGCCGCGGCGCGGGCGATCCTTAACCCTAAATAGCCTAGTCTAACAAGTACATGCGATTGGTAACAGTAAACATGGCGCCGGCCAATCGCGCCTCAGGTGACGTCATAATCGACACGGTGCGCTGTCGGACGTGCAGCACGCTCGGCAGCCAGCTGTTGGGCGTGCAGCACACTCCGCAGCCGGCTGTCGGGCGTGCAGCACGCTCGGCAGCCGGCTGTCGGGCGTGCAGCACACTCCGCAGCCGGCTGTCGGGCGTGCAGCACGCTCGGCAGCCGGCTGTCGGGCGTGCAGCACGCTCGGCAGCCGGCTGTCGGACGTGCAGCATGCTCGGCAGCCGGCTGTCGGACGTGCAGCACGCTGGGTAGCCAGCTGTCGGACGTGCAGCACGCTCGGCAGCCGGCTGTCGGACGTGCAGCACGCTCGGCAGCCGGCTGTCGGACGTGCAGCACGCTCGGCAGACGGCTGTCGGGCGTGCGGCACGTGTCTATCTGTGTATATGCCAACACTATGATCAATGCGCCAGCTTGAGGTGATGTAAACGGACGAGGTCGCGCTCGGTCACGACGACGTCCGGTGACCTGGCGGAGGTGGGAGCGGCCCTGACCTCAGGTCGCCGGATACAGGACCGATCTGCCGCCTGCACAACATCACAGTTAAAAAATACAGATAGCAATGTAGAAAAGAACGCTTAAAAAGTAGAGAATATGTGCACCGGTCGGTATACTGGGCGCCGGATCGAAAATGTCTTGAAAAGGGACCCTCTAAAGGGAGTCATGGAATAAAATTATTCTAGATGTACAGACTAACTTCTGATAGTATGTATAACTGACCACATCTGCGATCACTGTAACAATTAACAGCATTGATAACGCTCTCTACACCACCAACAATAGAGGACTATGGAAATTTCGCGGAGTTCATGCAACAAAAACATCGGCCAAATCAGCTGACGGTCTAGTTGAGGTGAATTTTACTCTGTCGACCAGTTCACCATAGTCAATTCCAGCCAGCCGAACAGGGTCGAGGTGGCGGCTAGTCCGCGCCACCCGGGCGACAATGACGCTCCTACCCGGGCGACACCTCTGCGTGCTACCCGGGCGACACTGTAAATACGTCGGCCGCTTGCCGCCGCCAGAGCCGTCGGCTCCGTCGAGGCGAGGCGGCCGGCGGCGCACGCCTGCGGCGCCGCCAGGTCAGAGCGAGGCGAGGTGGCACCAGGTGCACCGGCCGCCGCACCTGCCGCGGCGGCCTTGGCGCGACAGCTCGGTCGCCGGCCATTATCCAGCGACAGACAGGCGGCCGCGACGCCAGCGCCTCTACCGGCCGACGGCGCTACTGCATGCGGGCCTCCTGCGCGGCGGCGGCGGCCGCCGCCGCCGCCGCGGCGTACTGCGAGCTGGCCAGCGAGATCTGGTGCCCGCCCAGGGCCGAGCTGACCGGCACTTGGTAGCCGGCGTACTGCGCCGGCAGGAACGCGTTCGCTGCGGAACACAGAAACGGCCGCGTCACACACCGCCGACGACGCATTAACGGGTGACGACTGACGGCGCGACACGTCACAACTGCAGACGACGGATTAACGAGTGACGACTGACGGCGCGACACGTCACACCTGCTGACGACGCAATAACGGGTGACGACTGACGGCGCGACACGTCACAACTGCAGACGACGGATTAACGAGTAACGACTGACGGCGCGACATGTCACAACTGCAGACGACGGATTAACGAGTAACGACTGACGGCGCGACACGTCACAACAGCTGACGACGCATTAACGGGTGACGACTGACGGCGCGACACGTCACAACTGCACACGACGCATTAACGGGTGATGACTGACGGCGCGTCACGTCGCAACAGCTGACGACAAAACAACAGCCCGACACAAACAACCACTACGACGCAGGGTAGTGGTTTTGCGCAGAAGCAACGGGGGGGGGGGGCAGCTCAAACCATTACTGGCAGCACAACACGCATAATTTCACGGCGCGACCAGGAAACGTGTTACAAGACAACTCGAAGAGGGAGAAATGGGAGCAAAATGACCTCGTAGTCCAAGCACCCTAAACACAAATGACTAACTAACGAAGAAGGAGAAAGAGGATCGCGAACTGCCACATTACGGTGAGATGTCGGGTTCGTGAAGCTATCACGACAAGTGTGAGCCGTTGGAGACGATTTTCTTCCTTCTTCCTTCCTATTAAATCTCTTTGGATATGATACAAACAGTGCAAAGTCAGCGGGAGCAGCAAACATCAGAACAGCACTTTAGTTGACGAATGCATGTCAACATTCAGACGCCTTGTTAGATCGGTGATGAGGCTGGCTCAGCAAGTCTCCACATGGCCATCAGCTCAGTAACTAGCAAAGTGGACACCTCTTCAGGTTTGCACCTATTTTCAACTATTTATTGGTACGTTAACTTGACGTCACCTTTCGCACCCTCATTGAACACGTGCAATAATTCAAACATTGAAGTACATAGTGGTAGAATGCATAAGATAGCATGTATTACACGGCTTCAATACTAAATCTCATTTCATCATGTCGTGCTTTATTACCGGAAAATTGGCGGAATAAATAATGCGCACTTTCACATCCTTCCCGGAACAACCTGTCCTGCCCAACAACTACGTTGGACGAAAGCATCAAAACTCTAAAGCATGATGATGATGATTTTGGCTTAAAGACGCGCCGACTGCGAGGTCATTTAGCCCCCATAACTATGATTTGTTCGAGCTATCGCTATAGGACGTCCCTTGTACTACATGTATTCATTTTCCTTGTGCAAAAAATATATAAAGCAACGTGACGCCAAGTGGTGTAATATTAAAAGTAAAGGCGAAAGAATCTCAGAAACTAAACTTAAAATTACTATATCTTGTGTAATTATATATTTTGGTTTGCTTAGGTTAATTCAGTTTACTTCCTTAAAAATAAAACACTTGTATAAAGAAGCTACATATCCGTGCATATTCAGACATCCATTGGTTGCGAGGCTACACGCCTCTCAAAAGTGTTTTGATGGGGAGGCAGGGCTGCTCAATCTAGTTTTCTTTCCGGTAGTTGTAGAAAACTTCCCCTCAGTTCAGCTCGTAACAACAACTCACATCAGGGCAGCAAACAACATAGACAGCATGGATGGTGCCAGCGTTCACAAGATACCCCAACCTCCGTTCCGCTCATAACAGCAGTTCACATCAGCGTAGCAGACAACAACATAGACAACATGGACGGTACAAGTGCTCACGGTGAGAGCGTTCACGGCGCCGTCGCTTACGGCGACACAACCGCAAAATACCACAAACACAGACGGCGGGATGGGACGGCGAACATGTGACGTGACGATCATTGGCGCGGACTGTAGAAACCGGATCACATCGCAGTAACATTTCTGTCGCCCCTAGTCCAATCACAAAAGCCGGAAGGAGCCGTGCATTTTCCCCCTGGACGTGGGGCCGTTCGGTCTGACTGGCTGAGAATATGACGCTGGTGTCAACTGTCGGCGGTACACAAGCGAACGTGGACGATAGGAGCACTACGGTGAGGCAGGTGAGTACATACACGTCACGACACAAGCATCAAAGCGAATGAGTCACGCTCGTAGGAGCTGCTAGCCGAGTCGGCGAGCGGTAGTCTCCACAGTGGTGGATCGCTAATCTCAGGCGCTGGATGTCGGACCGCCAACCTCAGACCTAAAGATCGGTGACGGGCCATCAGCCCTAGACCAGTGCCGGATCGTCAACACTACACTAGTGACGGATCACCAGCCACAAACCAGTGACGGGCCATCAAGCCCAGACCAGTGACGGGCCATCGACCCCAGACCAGTGACGGACCACCAACCTCAGACCAGAATATCAGTGACGGAACACCCGCCCAAGACCAGACCAGTGACGGACCGCCAACACTGCACGAGTGACGGATCACCAACTCCAAACCGGTGACGAGCCACCAACCTCAGACCAGAACACCAGTGATGGAACACCAACCCCACACCGGAATATCAGCAACGGAACACCCGCCCACGACCGGATCAGTGACGGAACAGTGACTGACCAGTGACGGACCAGTGACTGACCAGTGACGGATCAGTGACGGGCCAGTGACGGGCCAGTGACGGACCGCCGACCGCAGCGGTGACTGAAGGCGTCACACTCGCAGTGCGTGTTGCCAGCATCACGACCAGCCCAGCGGCAGGCGGGCCTCCCTCCGCCGTACCCCCCCCCCCCCCCACCCCTCCCCGCGCGCCATCCACAGCGCCGGTCGATAATGCGAAAACGCGGCTGTAAGCAACATCTGTGCTACTGGGGGCGGGCGGCCACTTGCGGCGCCGACAGCGCCTCTGGCGGCCTCCACGCCAAGCTCGTCGTCTACCTGACGGGGCTGCGTTCCGAAGAGAGGACGGGCTAAAGTCGTGATATACTCACGACTTATACGTCATGATATACTCACGGCTGGGACGACCAAAAGTCGTGATATACCCAAAAGTCGTGATATGAGTCGACCAAAAGTCGTGATATACCCAAGAGTGTGTCTCTTGGGTGTATCAGATATGGTTGGTTATTTGGGCTTACTAGAGCATCGACTGCGTTGATCATACAGCGATCAGTATCAGATATGGCATCCTATAGCATTGCATATATCTGATACTGCATCCTATATGCAGTATCAGATATAGCAATAGCATTCTGTACGAAATAGTTTCCGAAGTGAAAACGCAGGTCCGGCGACCGGTGTGTAGCCGGGACGCAAATGCGGACAACTCTGTTGCCACATTCAACATCGATGCCGAATGCTAAAGGCCCGCCATAACCCGAAGAGCGTACAGCAGTTCGATCCAATGCACTGCCACTTAATTCCAGGCACCGCCGAAGTGCAGCATGATTGCCCGAGGCCAACACAAATCAATGCATGTCCGACCGCGACACAACTTTGTCCTGGCCGGTCGCGTCGATGCCGTTGCAATACACGACGTCGAAGGTGCCACCGGCGCGCCACACGACACCTGACAGGTCACCAGGGCCGGGCTCGGCGTGTGCAGGCTCGACCGGCCTCGCCTTCGAGCGTGCTCGAGGGTCATCAGGCGACACGAGACGCCCGCTCACTGGTCGCCAGTCCACACACGCCCACCAACTGGCGGCCGTTCTACGAAAGCCCACGCGTCAGCTCAAGTTCGCGTGATTCGATGACATCACGCGACCTGTGCCGCTCGCGCCAAATCGCGGCTCAATGGCCACTCCCGTGGACCTGGTTTTCCAGGTGGTAGAGTGGGCCAGGACGAGGACATTGTGCGCGCGCGTCTGTTCTGTGTTGGGTACGCTGGCACACTCCTGGAAGTGCAATGGAAGTGATAATGGAAGTGCGCGCCACTTCCATTATCACTGTCACGGTTTGAACGGAAAATGTTGCTTTATGCATTCCGTTGTTGCGCAAGGCTATCTATAGATGAGCAGCAACGCTCCAGGCGCGGATTGATACGTACAACTGAAGCGGTACAGCTACTGTCATACCAGTACAGCTGCTATCATAGCGGCACAGCTGCTATTACACCAGCACAGCTGCTGGTACAAATTGGGTTTGTGTTGTCAAAATGCATTGGGTGTTACATAGCGGTTCAATCAATTTACATTGTGTACAAATTGGAAAATGGAGTGCATGCCGCAACACCTGCCATGCTAAGGATAGCCCCACGGGTTCAGGAATGGGGACGTGAGGACGCAGAGGTTGCAGTGGGCCTCCTCGAGTTCTAAGGGGGCTCTTATCTTATCATGAGGGCTCAAAGAGGCTTCTTGTCGTCTTAGGATTATCCTCTTCAGTCTTGTGGGACTTATATCCCATCGTGGGGCCTTCTTCAGTCTTGGGGCCAGTTATCCGCGATCCGTCGCCTCCTCTTTGTCTTTGGAAGTTTTCTTTTCCATCGTGGGACTTCCTCTCCCTGTTGGGGGTTTATTACTCTATTTCGCTTTGGAGCATCCTCTGAGCCCAATTGGTGATAGATAGGTGGCCGGTCTGGCTTTAGACGTTCCATGTTGTGTCACAAACTTCACGTGATGCAAGAATGGGCTCCTCTGTCGCATTTGATTATATAGCTCTTGAGTTATTTCTAGTTCCGGAGTTACTCCCTTAGCCTACTTCTCGTTGCGTGAGCAGCATGCACAACTTTGTTGCGATGCCATGAGTACGCTGTCCCCCATTGCCTTCCTCGTGTAGGATAGTCTCCTTGACAAAGGTGAGGGGTGAGGACAAAGGATGTGCCGTCCCAGTCTGGAAAAATGCATCGATGTTTCCATCCCCTCCCCTCCCCCTCCTGCTCCGCGGTCCCTGTGCAATGTCTACTATAAAGCCCACCGATTATTCAGTTTTCTTGCACCACGGCAAAACACAGTATCAAGGACGAGTGCCTACAACGCCAATAATTATCCAACGATGTAAACGTATTTCGCGTGACGCAGTAGTAAATGTTGCAAGGAGTGCATTACGTCCACGGACGCGGCGCGCCATTTCCGCCGGAAACTGGCGCCACCGTCCAACAGGGCTGGCCCCAATGGCCGCTGGCGCCACCGTCCAACAGGGCTGGCCCCAATGACCGCATTACCCAGGAGTGCGGCCAGGCACTACCGAACCGACAGCAATGGTGAGTGGCGCAGTGGTGTCGAGGGATGTCGGACCTCAGGTGGGAAGAGGTCGATGGGGGTTACACGGTCCACACACAGTAGAGGTCACACGATCCACAGCTAATCCGTGTGGCCAAGGACTCGCAGTAAATGTGAGTAATTGTAAAACTTTACCCGTTTGAAGTACGTCCGTGTTGCCTCTATTATACGTTCACAGGCAATAATCATGCGACGCAACGCATCAAATAGCCAGCTTTCCTACATGTATTTCTTTCCTCTGACGGTGTGTCGGTGATTCGGTTTCGCCAAGGTACGCCTGAAGCGTCCAGCCAGCGGGTCGGCCCGACCACCCCGAGCTAGATAACCCTGGCTGCGGCGGGGGCTACGACCGAACCATTTCCTACAAACACAAATCCTAGATTAATAATGTGCAAAAACTTGAAAACAAGATTGGGCAACCTACTATGCTGTGCGAATTTGCCAGCCATGCAACCGAGCTGTAAATGCAATCAAGGGGAAAGCAATATGCCCACATGTGTTCGCTACAAAACTTGTGAAGATGAGCCTACCCATCATTCGGTAGGAGTATGAAACTTGCCTATAATTCGGTTGGAGTGTGAATCTTACCTGTCATCGGCCAGAGGTGCAAGCGAGTAGGAGAATGAGCCCCACCTATTAATGCAGAAGAATATAACGCTAACTATCGACGGACACCAATTCAGTCTCGCTTGCCGCCTGCAAGGTGTGAGGATCGTCCTATGCAACCTGATGGAAATACGAGTACTTTCCAGCGACTTAGGATATACATGAGTCCTAACCTACCAACTAGGATGTTTACGGCTTCTCACCTACTACCTGGTAGTGTATGAGCCGTCACCTGCATTCGGAGGGGGGTCTTCAGCTACCACCTGGAGGTTATATAAGGATTCGCCCCTGTCACCCCTGGGTGCACGAGTCCATGCCTGCCACCATGGCGATCGGGTGCGGGTTGTCACCTGCCACCTGGGATGGGGTGCGGGTCCTCACCTGCCACAGGGATGAGGTGCGGGTCCTCACCTGCCACCATGGAAAGGGTGTACGGTTCATCACCTGCCACCTGTGGGAGGTGTGCGGGTGCTCACCTGCCACCTGTGGTAGGTGTGCGGGTCCTCACCTGCCACCTGTGGAGGATGTACGGGTCCTCACTTGCCACCTGTAGGATGGGGTGCAGGTCCTCACCTGCCACCTGTGGGAGGGGGTGCGGGTGCTCACCTGCCACCTGGGAGGTGTACGGATCGGCGGCGGCCGCGGCGGCCGCGGCCGCCTGGAACGCTCCCGCGGCGTACGGAGGATAGTCGTAGACTTGCTGGCCGGCGCTGGGACTGAGCGCGCTGGCGGACAGGCCGGCCAGCAGCGCCGGGTTCTGCGACACGTACGGCGACTGGTACATGTACTGCGGCTGCTGCAACCTGCAACAGGCGACAGGCGCAGGCGTTACGCCGGGTTCTGCGACACGTACGGCGACTGGTACATGTACTGCGGCTGCTGCAGCCTGCGACAGGCGACAGGCACAGGCGCTACGCCGGGCTCTGCGACACGTACGGCGACTGGTACATGTACTGCGGCTGCTGCAACCTGCAACAGGCGACAGGCGCAGGCGTTACGCCGGGCTCTGCGACACGTACGGCGACTGGTACTGCGGGTTGCTCAGCCTGCGACAGGCGACAGGCGCAGGCGTTACGGTCGGTGGCGCTGACCCAGCCGGTTCGATTCTTGTCGGCAGATGAGTGGCTTTCGCGGGGTACGAGGTGACAATGTCAACTTTGGTGCTATAGGACGCGGTAGGTCGTGAGTGTGCTATATGATCAACATGGTCGATGCGCCCTAAAGCCGAAGGTCGTGCAACATAGCAAAAAAGGAGGTCCATGGTAGAACAACAACAGAGGATAGAAATACGAATAAGCATGTCATATGCAGGCATGGGTGACGATTTGCATGCTTTTGAGAGATCTTGCCCCGACCCCGCCAATGTTGGCTTGCCCTCCCCCACCCCGAATAATTACATGTTTAACATCGGGCCTATATAGGCTGACCTTCAAATGCATTTCGGGCCTCAAATTGCCCACATTGGCACTACATCCACAGATATTTTCACAAATTGACGCCCTGATATGGCGGAGTTCAGGTTTTGGGTGTGAAAATGCACGGTGTGAAATGTGAAATTGGTGTGAAAATGTTCATCCACGAATGACGTGGAGGAAGGCAATCTTCAAGCTCCACGAACTGTAATATTATGCACAGACAGAAACTGTACCGGACAATCTCTCGCCTCGCGCAAGCGGTAACTAGTGGAACGATCCTTGCAGAAACTTCCATAACGAACGAACTTGCCGGCAACAACTGTAGCAATAGCAGCCCAAAGCCTGCACTGCGTCTGTCGCTTTTGCAGAACATGTTTTTCGTTTAACGACGAAGATAAAAATGTTACGTACACCAAAGCAACTCTTCCACACCGAGTGGTGCGAAATAACACTATTGTGGTCCGATGCTATGTTCATAAGCGAGGGTGAGTTTTGGACAGCTCATCGTCTATACCGCCGTTTGGCATATATTATTAGGCTGGAGACTCGAAGACCAAATGAAACGTACACAAAAGGTTCTGGAATATAACGGGAAATATATGGTCGTAGCAAAGAGTGGAACTTGAAATATGAAATATAAACAAAGATGGCATATATTAGACGAAAAACAATGAGTACGAGAAAAAGACATACATAAAAACTTTGGCTAGGTAGTACCCAGAGCATGACTGAACTATTAAACTTGCATCACTGGAAATTCTGCCCCCCCCCCCTCTCCTACAACTGTCCAATGCTATGACTACAGCTTGACCACTTGTAGGTTGTGCAAAACCACATGTAGGTTGTGCAGAACCACGTGCACGCTGTGTAGAACCACTTGTAGACTGTGTAGAGCCACATGTAGGCTGTCCAAGAACACATGTAGACTGTGCATAGCCACGTGTGGGCTGTGCACAACCACGTGTAGACTGTGCATAACCACGTGTAGACTGTGCAGAACCACGTGTAGACTGTGCAGAACCACGTGTAGACTGTGCATAACCACGTGCAGACTGCGCAGAACCACGAGTAGACCATGCAGAACCATAGGTCAGCCAAAGGCGACGCTGGTGCAAGCGTTGACCAGTACTGCGAACGTTGACCCGTGTTGCGAACGTTGACATCTGCTGATATTTACAAGTTCGTGAGACGTCCTTGCACTTCATGACGGTCCACGCGCCAGCTGGTAGCGCTTTGTGAGTAACTGGCGCTCCATAATAACGGACACAATGGCAATGGACCGTGAACATGATCAGTGTAGGACGAGACAAACATTCACGCACTTAGCTGCATTTACGCTCTCGGTATGTTCAGCTCAGTTTGCATTCAGTAAATCATCCAGACGTCTATCAGAGAGCGTTGGACCGTTGCACCTTGGGAGTTGGGCCGTTACACGTTGGGCGTTGGACCGCTACACCTTGGGAGTTGGGCCGTTACACGTTGGGCGTTGGGCCGTTACGACCGATCAGTAACAAATAGCTGAGTGTGCTCCAGACGCAACGAGGCCGCGCGTCATGTTTGTCTCCCGACGCCGCGGTGCGCCACGTTCGTTTTGTAGCGCGCCACAGCTGGCCTGTTGGAATGTGTTCCTGGATAGGTTGAGTGATTCCGGCGGAAGATCGCCGGCGGTCTCACCAGACTGCCGTCAGAACCATCCCGAACACACTCCCGAACAGATTCCGAACACGCGCCCGAACATACCCTGGACACGTTCCAATATACGCCCGAACATACGCCCGAACATACCCTGGGCAGGCTCCAATATATGTCCGAAAATACCCCAGAAAATACGCCCGAACACACGCCTGAACATACGTCCGAACATACCCTGGACACGTTCCGATATACGCCCGAACAGACATCCGAACAGATACCGGAACCACTTGGGGCCCGCCCGACAGCCCACGACAGTGATGGCCGCCGTGACCTGGAACGTCGGCCGGCCAGGACCGACCGACCTGCGCCGCACCTCGTCAAACCGCGCCCAACGCGTCGGCACTGACGACGGCAGAGGTGACCGGGTGACTGCTCGGTGACCTTTAGCGCCGGGCGGGCCCGCCTGGCGGGCGCCGTACCGGGCCCGGCTGCGCCCGACCAATGGTCGCGCCGGTCGGACTGTCGCAGCTGATGTTGCGACAGTGCGTGGTGCTGGGCAGCACACGGCATCGTGCTGCTCTCAACTGCATGTCACTCTGGTGGCCCCTGCCTCCTACATCCCTATGAATAACTCAGTGCACAAAATAGCGACCGGAACGAAGCGCGCTTTTGCGGCGTGAGCTACCACCCCATTAGCTGTTGCTCACTTAACGAAATGAAACCGGCATATCTTGCACATCACACATCTAACCTTATCACGATTAAAAGCTTGCGCATTGCATTTCGCGGTGCTTCCCGGTAAAAATGAGGAGCCTCTGCGGCGGCAGAGTGGGCGGCGTCGACAGGAACAGTAGCGCCCGACTGATAACATCGGCGGTCGACGGTGAGCACTCAGTCGGCACTCGGCATCAGCTACCCCCCTCCCCTCCCCCCCCCCGCTGGTCCGGTCGACCACCACCTGCTATCAGTGTCGGAGTCCAGCACTGTCACCATCCGCCGGTCAGAGGTACAGTCCCGGGGCAGTGGTACAGTCCCGGGGATAGTGGTACAGTCCCGGGGACAGTGGTATAGTCCCGGGGTCAGTGGTACAGTCCCGGGGTCAGTGGTACAGTCCCGGGGTCTGTGGTACAGTCCCGGGATCAGTGGTACAGTCCCGGGGACAGTGGTACAGTCCCGGGGACAGTGGTACAGTCCCGGGGACAGCGGTACAGTCCCGGGGACGGTGGTACAGTTCCGGGATCAGTGGTGCAGTCCCGGGGACAGTGGTACAGTCCCGGGGACAGTGGTACAGTCCCGGGGACAGTGGCTCAGACCACGGAGAGCGACGAGGTTAGGGTTCATTGCTGTGACCCGTGATCAATGATTCGGTCTGTGTCACTGGTAAGTTCCCGGATCAGTGAAGGCTGGTGGGTCCACATGAGCCCCCAGATCAGTGATGGCTGATGGGTCCACTAACTTACAGCCGAGCATCGCGGGCTTACGGCAGCATTGCCGTCGTAATTTGAGACGGGCACCGACACGTACGACAGTCTGGCTGTGGGTAATTAGTCTCGGACTACGACCCGGTAATGGGCCCCAAATGGTGCCCAGTGGTGCAACCGGGAGCCTCGTGGAAATCAAGAAGCGAAGTTTGCGGTTCTCTGTAGCCGCGGAAAACTAAGGCGACCGTCCAACACTTGCCGACAGCGGCCTTCCAACTCCACCGCCGGACCGAGTCGCCCCGTCTCTGGTGTGCCATTGCTGCCGCTGTAAGTGCCCGGTGAATAACCCGAGCTAATGGCGTCGAGGGAGTGGTGCCGGTCGGGTGTGCTGGTCTGCCGTGTGCAGCCAGAACTGGGCAGCCAACACAGCTGACGTGAAGCCGCAGCGGGCCGCCGCGCCGGTCCCATACACTCCAATCACAGTGGCCGACCGACCGAGCGGTCGGCCAGTGCACGTGGGAATTCGCACCACTTGCACTTAGTGTAACCGGAAAGGTACGCCTACGAACGGTCGGCACTAGGGGAATTGATTATTCAGGAGACGGCGCGGCGTTTGGTACTGTAGCGCAGCCGACAGACGGACAATAGAGGTGGGTGGACAGGAGGAAACTTCCAGAGCAGGAAGTAGAGCTGGGCAGGACGCAAGTTCGGACCGGACTTTAGAGGTAGACAGGAGAAAACTTTCAGAACAGACAACAGAGGTCAATGTGCAATGGCTTCCAGAACAAACAGGACGCGAATTCCAGGTCAAACAAGAGAGGTGGGAGGGAGGTAACTTTCAGTGTCCTGACACCAGGGATGGGCAGACGACTTCAAGATGCGACAAGGACGTGAGCTAGCTTCCAGAGCTAGCAAAAGAACTGGACGGGGTGTGAATTATAGACCAAACAATCGCGATTAAGTCCCAAAGCGAACCACCCGACAACTATCCGACCGCACACTAGAGCTGGACAGAATAAAACACCGAATCTAGACCACAGGGACCACACCAGACGTGGACAGGAGGAAACCCCAATGTAGACCACATAGACCACACACTAGACGTGGGCAGAAGGAAACTCCCAATCTAGACCACAGAGACCACACACTAGAGGTGGGTGGGACAAATTAAATATAGACTACATAGACCAGTTTCAATTAGATGTCTGCAGGCCACTGCCAGGCATCCATGAAATAAGTATTGTTACAAATTGAACGGTAAAATCACAATGAAATGCAGCGAAGCCTACGCCTGTACACTAGGCATGCCTATTGCACGACAAGTGCGAATGGTTGTAGCAGCAATAGGTGTGTCCCATGGTATAAACCACATGAAGTCCCTTTTGAGCCTTACAATAAAATAATATATTTCTTATGGATCGTACACGAAGTCTAAATCATTCGGTTTGCGCATTTTAGGTCATTTCGTATTTTGATAATTAGTCCAGATAACTACATCAACCTGCATCTTTTCAGAACCATCTCGAGGAGTGGAGTCGCTCGAAATCGAAATTATAGAACGTAAGATATGTACTTCAAATGCTGTGGTCCGGTTTGAACTTGAACCTATACATGTTGGCCTTTCTCAGTACATTTGCATTGACGTGCACTTTAATTACTTTAGGACTTTAATAAGGTTCACAAAGATGCTGACTTGAAACATCAATCTCGCATACAATGTACCCAACCTTCAGTCCCAAAGTGCTGTGACGATCATATAAACATGAAGACAGAAACATGATGTGGACATGTTATTTACGTTCTGCTCCAGTTTCTGCCAAGTACTTAAATGTGACCCACACTTTCAAGTGCATTTTCCATACAAATTAGATTCAGAACGTGCAGGGTTTGAAAAAATACGTCGTTCCTGGATGTGCATCATCCACAACATCCAGAGGCATGAAGACTAGTGACTTCCACAGCAAGATAGACCAAGTGGAGGAAGAGAGGAATGAGGAAGACTGAGTTCCACAGCAAGATAGGTCGAGTGGGATGATGGTGTCTCCACTTTACAACAGGACATACAAAGCGGTGTGATGAGGGAGTGTTCACCCTCGCTGAAAAGACCGTCATAGTTCCCAACAATGGCTACACTTGCACGACGGAAGGCTTCCACATGGCATCGACCCGGAGGGGTCGGGCACGTTTCCGCCATAGCTGGAACGGGGCGATTTATGCTCGGTTAGGGTGGCAGCGGTGAGCTATCGTTAGCGTATCGTTGCACCATAACGGCCGCCCATTCACACTGCAAAAGTGACGTCACTGAAACCAGTGCACCCGCATCGCCAGCACCCCCCCCGACCTGAAAACGCCACATGCTTCGTTAGTTATTTGGGCTTTAGGGCGCATCGACCATGTTGATCATATAGCGCCACATGCTTCGCAATGGCGGTGGCGCACAATACTTCCCCGTCAAACTTCCCGCGCTCGTATTGTGCGCGAAGTCGATGCGAAAATTCGCCATATGACGGGCCTGCTGGGTAGAGGCGCAAGTTTTAAGTCAGCCGATGAAGCGCCAGTCCAGGAGACTCCCTCGGGTTCTGCCAAGCCACGCTGCGACACGCAACAAAGTGCAAAACATCCCACTGGTGACGTCACGTCGGAACAACACGAGCCGGTGTGCTGCGAACCCCCCCCCTTCCTCCACACACACACACACACACACTACCGCCCGAACCGAGGCGCGATCTCTTCACTGACCCTTTGCGTGTCTGACTGTTGGTTTTTATGACACATCGACCGTTGAGTCATGTAGCGTGGCCAATCTCTCACGCCGATTGGTCGCGGGCGAAGAGTGGCGACAGGTGAGACTCGAACTCGCACTCTTTCGATCGTGTGACCGGCAAATTACCCCTATACTACTCGTCCCCAGGGTGACCGGCCCGAGCGGAGTGCCACTCCACTCGGACGTCTCGTGGCGCCACGAGCGAGTGCCACCATCACGGCGAGCGCTGCCAGCCGCTGTCGCACACCTCCACCCAGCTCTGTCCCGTCACGGCAGGTGTCCCCCTCACCCCCCTCCCCCGACCCCCCACCAGCGCCACCGACCGACGCGGCCAATGAACGCGCCCAGGCTGGCAAATCGCCAACACCGGCAGCCGATACAAATCAGCGGCAGCGCGACGTTTACTGGCCACGATCGGCCGGCTGCCGGTCTGACCCGATCCGCGGCACACGGCAATAAATGACGGATCGGCACTAATGGGCCAACCACGGCACGGCCGGCTGAATTATGCATCAGCATCATCGCAGGCCCGACCTGTGATGGGTCCGCGGACGGACACCCTGAGGCCACTCCAGCAGTCGCTGGCAGCGGGGCGGCAGCGGGGTGGCAGCGGGGTGGTAGCGGGGTGGCAGCGGGGTGGCAGCGGGGCGACTGCGGGGTGGCAGCCGGGCGGCAGCGGGGCGACAGCGGGGCGGCAGCGGGGCGGCAGGGTGGTATAGGTCGGTCAACAACCAACAGCAGAAGCGGTACAGCAGCTCTGGTTAATGCGTGGAAGAGCCGGCGGGTGTAAGCTCACGTTGTTAGAACAGTAGGGCTAGCGTTGTTAGCAGTGGGGCTAGCGTTGTTAGTAGAGTGGGGCTTACATTGTTAGTAGAGTGGGGCTTACGTTTCCTACGTATAGGCGAATCGCATCAATGACAATTGATGCGACGTTGATGGCAATGCAGATATCGTGCCCATCCTTATCAATCAGCATATTGGAATTATAGCTGATAAGCAGAGATTCTGGTGAACTACGATGGATATAATACCGCATAATATATTTTACATACAGATAATAATAAGTACTATCAAGTAATGAATGCATATCATATTAAACTTTATGCCGATGTGAGCTGTAATACGGTGCTCCTGCACACCGCTGAATATCGCACTGCATAACGCTCCAACAAACGTCGCCTTGATATTGCAGCGTAGGCCGTCGACAGTAAGCTACGTTACTCACTCGCTTGCCGGTATAGGCCGTGTGGTAGCATAGCGACTGCCGCAGATAGTAACCTAGCGACCAACACCGACTGAGGTCGGGCATTAACCCATGGATCAACTTGGGCGAGCTAAGACCCCCACCCCCATTCGCGTGTCCTCCGCAGTTAGCCGTGCTGTTGACCGACAATTTGTGAAGTTGACACAGCGGTCAGGGGTGGGCGCGCGACGTGAACACGGTGCTCTCACGCCAGCAGTCACCGGTACTGCTCACACAGCGGTCACGGGTACTGCTCACACAGCGGTCACGGGTACTGCTCACACAGCGGTCACGGGTGTCACTCACACAGCGGTCACGGGTACTGCTCACACAGCAGTCACGGGTGTATGAACTCACACAGCGGCCACGGGTACCGCTCACACAGCGGTCACGGGTGTATGAACTCACACAGCGGCCACGGGTACCGCTCACACAGCGGTCACGGGTGTATGAACTCACACAGCGGCCACGGGAACCGCTCACACAGCGGTCACGGGTGTATGAAGTCACACAGCGGCCACGGGTACCGCTCACACAGCGGTCACGGGTACCGCTCACACAGCGGTCACGGGTGTATGAACTCACACAGCGGCCACGGGTACCGCTCACACAGCGGCCACTTTCTGTCCCCCCCCGGACATGCGAAGTTGGCGCGGACCGCCGGACGTGCGAGTGTTAGCAATGCACTGGTATGTGACAAAGTGTTTAAGCTTTATGGGAAGGTCCAATAGCTTGAGCCTGTAATGTTACAAGATGCCGGGAAAATATCTTCTCCATATTCGATTACCCAATAATTTTACTCTCCATATCCAGCAATACGAAGTGCACATACATTCCTTGCCCCGGACAAGGTAACTACCCTCATGACACACAGCATATTAGTGGTAGATTTCTGCAGTCGGCAAGGCGTGCAACATATTCAACAGCAGTAACCGGAACGATTTATCGGTGCGCAGTAATGCATTGGGACCAAAGACAAAAGCAAACGAGTAAATTGAGCCCACATGGCATTAAAACGTCTCGAGCGTCATATCTGGTGCATTTACATTCGCCATAAAACACAAGACCTTCAGCGATCTCTAATGCGACTAACGAAATATGTACGTATATTCTTTACAGCCCACAGTTCATTTTATCTGAGCATTATTTCAGACAAAATTAAAACGAAATATATGTGGGAGACGGAAGCAAGCGGATTCTGAGCCAAATTATTTAAATATAATTAGCTGAAGCAACCAACTCCGGCTACCTCAGAGATTTGCAAAACACCATAGAAATCATACATTGCACAACAGGTAACTTTGTCAATTCCACATCGAGGTAAATTATCATACACCTTTCACGAAAATACCGCCACAAACACACGTCAAGTTTGGTGCTGTACGGTCCCTAAGATTTTCGTTTAAGATATTCTAAACTTGGAGTCGTCACCGGGTATTCGCTTTGGCGTAGTGGCGGCCGGTCCACTTCCGGAATTCCGTGACATGAGGGATGAAATGCCGATTTGTGGACGTGGCGCCATTACTGTCTCACTGACGACACATTCCCACGTCGTCGACTTGGCCAGACTGATAGTTCAGTCATGCATGTGCATAAGGTTTGGCCATGTGATACAAAAACAAGCACAACTGATATCGATCCACATTTTGATGAGCCACTAACCCAGCAATATGTCCTGTCTGCGTAATAACGAATAATGGATCGCACGCGATCATTTATTACTCGCCCGTGGCGTCCAACAATATTGCACTCGCTGCCGAGGCTTCGGCGAATAGATTCAGCGAGGAGCAAGCAACACATCGCCCGAATCGCTTCATGTGCCGCATCTCCCAAGGCGCAGATGCATGACATTCGGTCCTGAGGAAATGCACCTCTATGTCTTGGTCTCGCACCGAAGTCGACCGCCGGGCCGCACCAGCTGACCTCCCGACTGACACATCGTCACCAGTGGGATCGTCGTCGCTGGGTCCGCCACTGCCGAGGCTGTCTCCTCGGCTGGGTCCGCCACTGCTGTGGTCATCTCCTCGGCTGGGACCGCCACTGCTGAGGCTGTCTACTCCGACTAACACTCGCCCTGCCTCCTATCATCTCCGCTTCAATAATAGAAACCCGCCATCGACCGTGCCACTCCACTGTCTGCATTATGGAGCGTCGCCAGCAGACCGGGCGCCGCCAGCCCCTCCCCCTCACCCAGGAGGTGCGACTAACACCGTCCGGCCAGCCCCTCCCACTCACCCAGGAGGTGCGACTAACACCGTCCGGCCGGCCCCTCCCACCCACCCAGGAGGTGCGACTCACACCAGTCCCTCCCACTCACCCAGGAGGTGCGACTAACACCGTCCGGCCGGCCCCTCCCACCCACCCAGGAGGTGCGACTAACACCAGTCCCTCCCACTCACCCAGGAGGTGCGACTAACACCGTCCGGCCAGCCCCTCCCACTCACCCAGGAGGTGCGACTCACACCAGTCCCTCCCCCACCCAGGAGGTGCGACTAACACCGTCCGGCCGGCTCCTCCCACTCACCCAGGAGGTGCGACTAACACCAGCCCCTCCCACTCACCCAGGAGGTGCGACTAACACCAGCCCCTCCCACTCACCCAGGAGGTGCGACTAACACCAGCCCCTCCTACTCACCCAGGAGGTGCGACTAACACCAGCCCCTCCCACTCACCCAGGAGGTGCGACTCACACCAGCCCCTCCCACTCACCCAGGAGGTGCGACTAACACCGTCCGGCCAGCCCCTCCCTCTCACCCAGTAGGTACGACTAACAGCAGCCCCTCCCACTCACCCAGGAGGTGCGACTAACACCAGTCCCTCATCCTCACCCAGGAGGTGCGACTAACACCGTCCGGCCAGCCCCTCCCCCTCACCCAGGAGGTGCGACTAACACCAGCCCCTCCCACTCACCCAGGAGGTGCGACTAACACCAGCCCCTCCCACTCACCCAGAAGGTGCGACTAACACCAGCCCCTCCCACTCACCCAGGAGGTGCGACTAACACCGTCCGGCCAGCCCCTCCCACTCACCCAGGAGGTGCGACTAACACCAGTCCCCCCTCACCTAGGAGGTGCGACTAACACCGTCCGGCCAGCCCCTCCCACTCACCCAGGAGGTGCGACTCACACCAGTCCCCCCTCACCCAGGAGGTGCGACTAACACCAGCCCCTCCCACTCACCCAGGAGGTGCGACTCACACCAGCCCCCCCTCACCCAGGAGGTGCGACTAACACCGTCCGGCCAGCCCCTCCCCTCATCCAGGAGGTGCGACTCACACCAGTCCCTCCCCCTCACCCAGGAGGTGCGACTAACACCGTCCGGCCAGCCCCTCCCCCCACCCAGGAGGTGCGACTAACACCAGCCCCTCCCCCACCCAGGAGGTGCGACTCACACCAGCCCCTCCCCCACCCAGGAGGTGCGACTCACACCAGCCCCTCCCCCACCCAGGAGGTGCGACTCACACTGTCCGGCCCTCCACACGGAGCTGGCCAGCTGATGGCTACGCTGACGTCAGTCGCCCACTGAAGAGGACATCAGTGAGACACTGGCGTCACTTCCACGGGCGGAACAATGACGTCAACGTAATTAGTGATATACGGACGTTACTTTCACGGGCGGGCCTTCGTTGAGGCCACTGTCGACAAATTTTCCGTAGAGCCATCAACGACAGACCGCCGTCGGCCTTACCGACGTCGTCAGCTTATCACGTCATCAAATCTGACGTCATCAGCTGCTGACGCTTTACACACGATACACGGTGACAGGAACGAGCTTCGGTAGAGCCGGCCTTGTCGTCGATATGAGGCTATTGTAAACACCAACAAACAGCCGGCACCACTCTTCGAAACACACCCAGTTGTAAAGCTCTTAATCCAAGCACAACGTTATGAATCTGAGAAACCGTGATACCGGTATTAAGACAAATCGGCAATAATACATGCAAATGCGATACCTTTTAATTAGTCCTGCCTTTTTAGACGAGTAATTACTTTGTCCGATTCCATCAAGTATTATCGCAGTACGGGAACCGAGGCCTATAAACCACCGGTTAATGATGCCGAGCTTTGAGGTCGGAAAAAACCAGTAGCTAGATCGCATCAAAACACTGGATGACGATCTCAGTCTAGGGATAATCGGACAAAATGTCGCAAAATGCTGTCATGCTCTGTGACCGACGGTAGACCATTAATCACCGGAGGATAGGCCTGTAATAGATCGCTCTAGCGACACGCCCTTGCTTCTGCAGCGGAAAATGGAAAATTGAATATTAGTATGCACCCCATGCCGAGCCACGCTTTCAATACGGACAGGAGTAATTCATTTATGAGCCGTGCGTGGGCGTGCGGACATCATGATCGCCCCGAATCGAATTCGTCGCCCTCTTACTTGCAGTGCCATACGGGCAGCAACCCCTGCCCGTCCAGCACATGCTGTACCGCCAACCCTGGGAGGTCGGCGGGACAGTCTACCAGTACAAAGCCGGTGGCACTGCGGGAGATACGGTGGCTGACCGTTTTGCTTGGTCGAGTCAGGTAGAGCAAGTTTCGGAGATCGCGTGCGTTCGTGTGTGCAGTTGATATTTTATGGAGATGGTGCCATGCTGGCCGGAGTGTATGTAACTGAATCCGCATCCGCATCTGCTTCTGTATCTGTATCTGCATCAAGTACCCGCATCGCCGTCATATTCCAAGCTGCTCACAAGAAAAGCTATCGGTGCCCTACGTGACACTCGAACCCTCACCACATATAATCTGAGAGAAAAATGATCCAAGCGCATCAACATTCTTAGTCACCTCTCGAATGAGCTATTGCGCCGACGGGACAACATCACCGCACGTATGCGAACTGACAGTGATATACCGACCAACTAACAAGCTGGCAAACAGACAGACGCCTGATCTGCTGACGAACTGACCAGTTGATTAGTGGTCCAACCGAGGAGATAGCCGCTGACACGAGTCGCAAGATGGACGCCGGTCACACAGGTAGAAGAACAGACTGACCGATACAATACCATTGCCAGCTGATGAGCTCACATTCCAAAACATGCGGTGTCGGGCGGCTTGGACCGGATCATGTCCTGTGCCAGGGAGGCTAGTCGCGGGGCTACGTGGCGCGTGAAGTGTTGAGTGCATCGCAAACGCCTCGCAGCAATGGCCGCGGACACCACCGACACCATCACACCACCTACACCACCATCACACCACCGACACCATCACACCACCTACACCACCATCACACCACCGACACCATCACACCTACCGCCATCACACCACCGACACCACCATCACACCACCGACACCATCACGCCTACCACCACACATTGTATTCCCCTCCGTGCTTCCGAGAAGGGAACGTGATCTGCGCCCCACGGAGAGCAGAAGTGGCGGCGACCTGGGCACGCTCATTGCCGCCGGTCATAAACAATGCCCGCCGGCTGGGTCACATCGCACAGGTCACGTGACCCGCAGACGACGGCTGGGTCACGTGTCACGTGACCCGCAGAAGACGGCTGGGTCGCATGTTACATGACCCACAGAAGACGGCTGGGTCGCATGTCACGTGACCCGCATAAGACGGCTGGGTCACATGTCACGTGATCCGCAGAAGACGGCTGGGTCGCATGTCACGTGACCCGCAGAAGACGGCTGGGCCGGCGAGGGCCGGGTGCGGCACCTCTCGGCTGCCGGCTATACCACGACGCACGCAGTGAGCGGAGCGCGTCCAACACAAAGTGCGGCTTCTATGTACGCTGCGCGCAGCCGTCTGCTGATTAACAGGCGACACCGAAGCCTTCAGCCTACAGGCTGTCAGCCTGCGCACAGGCGACCGCTTGGCTGCCCCCACCTCGCTCACGGCTGCCCCCACCCGGGACAGACCAGCCCCTGTCGCGTCTGTTCATGCCGCGCACGTAAAGTCGAGTTTGACTCTTGGCGCCTTGTGGTTACTTAACGTCCAATCCAGTTGGATTTAGCGGTGGCGGAGCCAGCGCTGTTGGACTACGCTGAATATTTCAGCTCAGGGTGACTTACACGGTGATTAAAGCGCTGGGCAGCGTGTACTTTGGTAATGTTCTGCGCATACGTCGGCTGAGGCGGACGGCAAACACCGCGCGTGTCGTGAACAAGTTGTCACGAAGGGCAAATACGCGCCGGGTTTGAGCAATTAGGGCGGCGTCGCCGGCACCCGTGACTAGTCCACACCGACACTGAGGCAGGCTGCCAGCGGACGCTGACCGGATCGGCCGCCAGCACGCACATCCTCGCCACCTCTGCAGGCGGACTGACAGACCGCCTCGGCACACAACTTGTCCATTCTGAAGCGGCGTCAGTAGTCGTCGAGTCGCTCAGGTCGCGGAGGATTATCGGCTGGCTTCCGTGGACAGCACTCGCGAATCTAAGATTTCGCGTCGAGGAGGGGGAGGGGAGCACCACTAAAGAAGTAAATTTTAACGGTGTGCATTCCAGCGGCAAAAAAAGGAAGACTCTACTCAGAGGGACATCCTCGGCTGATAATAGTTAAGGTAAATATTAATATATAAGCGATGGATATATCCGTGTATAATAATCTGATTTGGTATAGCATAGTACATAATAAATAACAAATATTCAAAGTAGTGCACACGAACGTGCCGTATGAGTCCTGCATCTCCATATGGACGCCTTTGGAGTCCAAAGGAGAAGACGATCGCCCTCTTCGTCCACCTTATCTCCTTGGATCCGTCCCTAGTAGCCAGACGGAGGAATTGCGGAACAATATATAGACTTTGTGAAAGTATTCGTAGTATCTTCTTAGTTTCCCTTAGTGAGCTTAATTTACCTTCAAGACCGCCAACTGAGTTTGAACAATGTGAAGTGCGGCCAGTGGCGACACTACAGACCAGCGACCAGTGGCGACACTACAGACCAGCGGCCAGTGGCGACACTACAGACCAGCGGCCAGTGGCGACACTACAGACCAGCGGCCAGTGGCGACACTACAGACCAGTGGCCGGTGGCGACATTACAGACCAGCGGCCAGTGGCGACATTACAGACCAGCGGGCTGTGGCGACACTACAGACCAGCGGCCAGTGGCGACACTACAGACCAGCGGCCAGTGGCGACACTACAGACCAGCGGCCGGTGGCGACACTACAGACCAGCGGCCAGTGGCGACACTACAGACCAGCGGCCAGTGGCGACACTACAGACCAGCGGCCAGTGGCGACACTACAGACCAGCGGCCGGTGGCGACACTACAGACCAGCGGCCAGTGGCGACACTACAGACCAGCGGCCAGTGGCGACACTACAGACCAGCGGCCAGTGGCGACACTACAGACCAGCGGCCAGTGGTGACACTACAGACCAGCGGCCGGTGGCGACATTACAGACCAGCGGCCAGTGGCGACATTACAAACCAGCGGGCTGTGGCGACACTACAGACCAGCGACCAGTGGCGACACTACAGACCAGCGGCCAGTGGCGACACTACAGACCAGCAGCCAGTGGCGACACTACAGACCAGCGGCCAGTGGCGACACTACAGACCAGCGGCCAGTGGCGACACTACAGACCAGCGGCCAGTGGCGAGACTACAGACCAGCGGCCGGTGGCGACATTACAGACCAGCGGCCAGTGGCGACATTACAGACCAGCGGGCTGTGGCGACACTACAGACCAGCGACCAGTGGCGACACTACAGACCAGCGGGCTGTGGCGACACTACAGACCAGCGACCAGTGGCGACACTACAGACCAGCGGCCAGTGGCGACACTACAGACCGGCGGCCAGTGGCGACACTACAGACCAGCAACCGCACTTACTTCCGGCTCCGTAAATATAGGCCACGCAGAAAACATCGCCAATGAAAATAATTGCACCATCATTCGCCCCGAAAACATCCTCGCAATAAAATCAATGCACGTATCCTGGGTGGAGTGTCGGCGGTCTGTTTTCCACAGTGCGTCAACAGAAGCCAGCTCGGACCGACAGCAGACACGACGGCGGCACTACAGCGGCGGCAGTTGCGACGATTTCGCGCCGCGATCGCCGCAGCGCGATGTCCACGCGACGTGGCACCGCTGTCAGTGGTCGGCGAAGGCGGACCCTCGCTACCTCTGCAGGCGGACCCACACGTTCCCGCCGACGAAGGGACCTGCCACCTCCAGGGGCCACCAATTGTAGTGTGTGGCAGGGGCAGCCGTCTGGGGGGGGGGCATCACCGCCGACGGGCGCCACTGGACAGAGACCTTCGGCTTTCTTCTCAAGGAGGCGACTTTGGATGATAAATCGGTTGAGCCAGTTCTGAGCTTCCGTTATTAAATCGTACTGATATGACCCAATTTTGCATCGGGTCACGTGAATAAGCGTTCAACAACACTTTCCATGCGAGTTATTTTTCCAGAGTTGCCATCGTCAAGGCACATGTCCGTTAATTAGGCGGTGTGTTACAGTGTGCTGCAGTGTGCTGCAATGTGTGCTTCAGTGTGCTTCAATGTTCTGCAGTGTGTTGCAGTGTGCTGCAGAGTGTTACAGTGTGCTGCAGTGTGTTACAGTGTGCTGCAGTGTGCTCAGTGTGCTGCAATGTTATGCAGTGTGTTGCAGTGTGCTGCAGTGTGTTGCAGTGTGCTGCAGTGTGTTACAGTGTGCTGCAGTGTGTTCAGTGTGCTGCAGTGTGCTGCAGTGTGCTGCAATGTTCTGCAGTGTGTTGCAGTGTGCTGCAGTGTGTTACAGTGTACTGCAGTGTGTTACAGTGAGCTGCAGTGTGCTATAGTGTGCTGCAGTGTGCTACAGTATGTTACAGTGTGCTGCAGTGTTACAGTGTGCTGCAGTGTGTTACAGTGTGCTGCAGTGTATTGCAGTGTGCTGCAGTGTGTTGCTCGGCGGAGCAGCGCTAGTGGGCACCAAGCTGTAGGAAGCGAAGTTTAATGGTGATCTTCCAAACCATTTAGTTGCAAATTTCATGGATAAATGCGAGAAACGTCTTTTGGTCGAAGTGCTCTTGAACTCAAATAACTAGCCAACGGACAAACGCACATTTCAGCACAAAGTATGCGCAACTTCTGCTCTGCCTTATCCTGAATTCATGTTTAAATCCTTGCGTGTTATTCGGCATTCGAGTACAATTTCGTCGAGAACGCAGCCAATTTCGGCAAAAGCGCGGGCAACTTCGACCGAAATGCAAAGGCGAATGTGCTGGTGCTGACGGTGACCGCGTCATTACCGGAATATGAACTTAAATGGCGAATACGGCACGCACGCAAACACCCCGGCAGTGCCGAGGCGCCGAGTCGGCTCTGCGTTATGACTAAAACATGCGCAAATTGCCTAAAATCAAACGCAACCAACTTGGGAACAATAGCATTGCCCGCACGCGTTATCGCGAGTGCATTAGGGGGCGGGTGATCGGAATATGGTAGCGCCGACCAGCAGGAGCCTGGACCCAACACTTCCTGCCGGAAGAACAGGTTCAACTGGGACGTATACTAGATAACACGACGTGGGATTATGTACTCGAACCAAATGGATGACATACACACGATACTACGACAGATAAGGTTAATTGTAAATAATTTACATTCCTCTGACAACGCTGGCGGCATTCCCTTTCCCGATCTGCCGACATCTAGAAGGGAAACATTTTCCCCATAACCACCACGACGCCACCACATTTACAGTGACTCCAGGTTCTGTTTGTCAGCTGTCTCATTCTCGCTGCACTCCCCCGCCTTTCAGCTGGAGGACTTTCTCCGGATTGAGAGGTGCTGGTTTCAACGAGCAGAATTCGAGACCGCGAGGCGCCAAAATAGGTAATAATTCCACAGAAGCTGTGGCGAGGAGAACCGCCCGACAGTATACCACGTCGGCGCTAGCTGCTGGCATCAGCGTTATATTATATCATATTAACACTACCGGCATCATTCCAAACGAACGCCCATCCGGCGCATCTCGTGTCCCGCTTCTCCACAGCGCGAAGTTCGTGTACCGGCAGTGACACAGCAGGTGTTGCTGAACGGTACGCCCCGTGTTCCTGGCGCCACCCTCTGCTGAATCAAACACATCGCAAACAGCCCCCTCCTGGTAGGGGCCGGGCACGGGCGTGCCGTTGAGCGGAAGTCCCGCTCGTGCCGCCGGTGCACATGGGCACGCGTCGCCCCCCCCCCCGTCCGCCCCCTCCCCGGCCAGTGCACGACACGTGGCCCGGCGTCGGAGCTGGACGGTCGGCGGGGGTGCACTCGGCCAGATGTTGCTGCCCGAGATCACCCCACCGACTCGCCGGTGCAGAGCGACTGCTGCAAGACGGGGCAGGGGTGAGGAATTCCCTCACGTGGCGTAGCTGCGGGGAAGGTCTTCCCTTGCGCCGCGTAACTGCGGGGTAGCTGCGCAGGGGTATTTCCTCACGCGATATTTATCTAGCCCCAGGGCGAGGAGTTAAGGCGAGCTTGTGCACGAGCCTGGCGCACACAGTGTGCGTCTCTCACACTGGTGCGGTCCGTGAGGGGAAGTCTGCAGACATGACTGGCGGCATACTTGGCTTCAAATATAATTTGATCCAGTGCATTGCCATGCGTTGGTTGGTTATTGGAGTTTATGGGGCGCATCGATTGCATCGGTCATGCAGCGCCCAGCGGTCATAGGCCTGATGATGAGGATCATCAGGCGTAGGGGTCGAGCCCCCCTTCGCCGCCAAAATATGGAAACACAATTTGACCATGGGTCTAGTGGCAAGGTCATCAGGGGTGGGGTCGAGTCCCCTCCCCTTTTCCAAAGGCGTAAGCACGACCTGATTGAGTGCACTCTCATATAGCCTCATTGGCTCCCATTGGGCTAGGATCACCAAGGGTAGTCCCCAACCCCACCAATATATGGAAACGCTATCTAATCCTGCGTATTTCCATAGATAAAACGATGGAGATCACCGGGGATGGGAGTCGAGCCCATCCCCTTCTCTCTTAACATCATGAACACTGGAGCTAGTGTGCTCCCATAGTTATAATGGTGTGCACCTTCAGGAGCGTGGCCGGGTGCTTCCCCTCCCCCATATATTGAAATTTTAATACTTGGTCTGGGCTCTTCCATAATCTATTAGGCCACCAACATTTGAAAAATAAACGAGCTTGAAGTTCAATTACCCATATACAATGTAAATTGCCTTATCAGACTAAGAGCGGTGATATATATGTGACGATGCGATATCAGTCTTATCACATGGACAATAAGTATGACTAATAATTATATCATGTGGAGCGGTAACTAATGCTCGCATTCAAATCGGCTTATCACACACTAGACGAAATGCGGGATATTCCGGGACATTATTAGAGTTGGGACATCATAAGAGCCATTAGTACGTGGTGCTATAGTATCGGGCCGGAATGCCTAAAGCGATGCAAGTCGATTTCACGTTGGCAAAAATCAGAGTGCGTGGCATATGACACATATAGGCTGCCAGTGCTGTGGTACAATCAATATAACAACTCACCAGTGCCATTGTCGAAGCAATGCCACTGGCTTTGCGCAAATGGCCTCTGTCAGCAAGGTCCAACTGGGCCATCCATCAGGGGGGGGGGGGCAGGGTTGCGCAGATTTGCCATGCACTACAAGCATCACGAGGCCATACATTTCGACACTGCAGAACGCCCACGGCGCAAAAGTCGACGGTGAACTACGTCGGCTGCTGGTAGTCGGCTGCCACAATGCCACACTGCCACACCAGACACAGGACACCGGTCGACGGCGGCCACATTGCCACACCGACACTGGTCGGTTGCTGCCACACTGCCACACCTGCCACACCGGTCGGGGTGCCACACTGCCACACCTGCCACACCGGACAGCTGTCTGGGTGCCACATTGCCACACCTGCCACACCGGACAGCGGTCTGGGTGCCACATTGCCACATAGGACATCGGTCGACGGCTGCCACATTGTCACACAGGACACCGGTCGACGGCTGCCACATTGCCACACAGAACACCGGTCGGCGGCTGCCACACCTGCCACACCGGTCGGGGTGCCACACTGCCACAGCTGCCACGCCGGACAGCGGTCGGCGCGCGTGATTTATTGCCCGCCAGCCGACCTGGCCAGGCGTCGTGAGCTCCGCCTCAAAGCCGGCCGGCCGCCGTCGGCAGCCATTGTGTGTCGTCGTCTCATGTCGACCGGGAATAAATAGAGCGAATTGCCGGCGGCCGTATTGATTTGGCCGACGGTGGCCAGCGGTCCTGCCTGGCCCATACATGGACCGACGGTGGCCAGCGGCCCTGCCTGACCCGTACATGGACCGACGGTGGCCAGCGGCCCTGCCTCACCCGTACATGGACCGACGGTGGCCAGCGGCCCTGCCTGGCCCATACATGGACCGACGGTGGCCAGCGGCCCTGCCTGACCCGTACATGGACCGACGGTGGCCAGCGGCCCTGTCTGACCGATACATGGGCCGATGGTGGCCAGCGGCCCTGCCTCACCCGTACATGGACCGACGGTGGCCAGCGGCCCTGTTGGACCAAGCCGGCCTTTAAAGGATGACTGCGAGAAGCAGCAGGTTAGTGCTGAACAGGGATCGGTCCCGCGTCACTACGAGGAAGGGGAGGGGTGAGGGTCAGTCCCATGTCACTGCGAGGAAGGAGAGGGGTCAGGGTCAGTTCCATGTCACTGCGAGGAAAGAGAAGGGTTAGGATCAGTCCCATGTCACTGCGAGGAAGGGGAGGGGTCAGGGTCAGTACCATGTCACTGGGAGGAATAGGAGGGATGAGGATCAGTCCCATGTCGCCCATGCCCCTGGCAGGAAGGGAAGATGTGATAAGCTGTATACCCGGTCGTCATGAAATGCCAAATACATGTCGAAAATTGCACTATTGTGTGGACTGTTACAAACACCCAATTTTGTAAAGCGTCGCTCCAATTGACGTGTGACTTTGCAGGTGAGGCCTGAGCACTCACAACTGCCTTGCACGCACAGCCCTTACACACCGACCACACGATCCTCCACTGTTGAAGCCGAAGAATGACTCGGTGACAGCGGTCGTGTCCTGGACGGGACGAATGTGATGAGTCCTACACTGGACCCGACCAGCAAATCAGCACCCGACAAAACCTCGCGCGATCGCTCGACCACTCCTCGTGACACTTGGAGTTTAGGGGCGCATCGACTACATCGGTCACGCAGCTCGCGACACTTGCACCCCCGCCTTCCCGCCGAAACGTCCAGCGGCGTTTCGCGCGCGAGCAGTAGCCACCGGTACAATTGGCTGCCGGCGGCAGGAGTAAGTCGAGCAGGAGGCAGTCGAACAGGAAGCAGTCGAGCAGGAGGCAGTCGAGCAGGAGGACAGTTTCGGCTCTGATCCACAACATACCGCGCACCACTGAACAGTGAGCGACGACCGGTGACTGGAGGGGGGGGCGGATGCGGGCTCGCGTCGGACAGCGCCCACCCCGGGGGACTGGCACACATCGATCCGTCGACGTCGACGAAAGGCCTCGGGCGCTGCATCGCCGCCACTTGTGGACACGGCGAGCGTCGGAAGGTGGATCGTCGCCGACGACCGTTACCAGTCACCTGAGGACTGCCACCTGAGGATAGTCACCTGAGGACCGTTACCAGTCACCTGAGGACTGCTGCCTGAGGATAGTCACCTGAGGATAGTCACCTGAGGATAGTCACCTGGCGACTGTCAACAATCACCTGAGGACTGCCACCTGAGGATATTCACCTGAGGACTGCTGCCTGAGGATAATCACCTGAGGATAGTCACCTGGGGACCGTCACCAGTCACCTGAGGATAGTCACCTGAGGATAGTCACCTGGGGACCGTCACCAGTCACCTGAGGATAGTCACCTGAGGATAGTCACCTGAGGATAGTCACCTAAGGATAGTCACCTGAGGACTGTTACATGAGGATAGTCATCTGAGGACTGCTGCCTGAGGATAGTCACCTGAGGATAGTCGCCTGAGGACTGTTACATGAGGATAGTCACCTGAGGACTGCTGCCTGAGGATAGTCACCGGGGGAACACAACCTGACGATAGTCACCTCAGGACCGCCACCAATCATCCGAGGACTGCTGACTGAGGATAACCACCTTGGGACCACAGCCTGAGGATCACCACCAGTCACCTGAGGACTCCTGCCTGAGGATAGTCACCTGAGGACCGTTACCAGTCACCTGAGGACTGCTGCCTGAGGATAGTCACCTGAGGATAGTCACCTGAGGATAGTCACCTGGCGACTGTCAACAATCACCTGAGGACTGCCACCTGAGGATATTCACCTGAGGACTGCTGCCTGAGGATAATCACCTGAGGATAGTCACCTGGGGACCGTCACCAGTCACCTGAGGATAGTCACCTGAGGATAGTCACCTGAGGATAGTCACCTAAGGATAGTCACCTGAGGACTGTTACATGAGGATAGTCATCTGAGGACTGCTGCCTGAGGATAGTCACCTGAGGATAGTCGCCTGAGGACTGTTACATGAGGATAGTCACCTGAGGACTGCTGCCTGAGGATAGTCACCGGGGGACCACAACCTGACGATAGTCACCTCAGGACCGCCACCAATCATCCGAGGACTGCTGACTGAGGATAACCACCTTGGGACCACAGCCTGAGGATCACCACCAGTCACCTGAGGACTGCTGCCTGAGGACCGTCACCGTCATTCGAGGGCCGACATATGAGAATCGTTTACCTGAGGATCGTCACTTGAGGATCATCACCTGAGGACTGTTACCTGAGGATAGTCACCTGGGGCCCACCACCTGGTCAGACGTGCTTGAGGCCAGCTGCATTTCTATACGCTTTGGAATCGCAGTTTCCATACAGTTATAATCGGACATTTGAGGTGGTCCCGTAGTTCACCCTGCCATCCCATCCTTCCATTGTGTCCCCAACCAACCCGCAATACACCATGTCCACCCATCCGATCCACTGTGGTCTGGCCAGCTGATCCACTGTGGTCGCGAGCTGACACATGCATTCGTGATCCGCTCCACGGTAATAGCGGACTAATCCGGTGGCTTTGTGCAGTTATCGCCGGCTGAGCCGCGGCTCACAATGTCAAGCCGAGCATTACAAACCAATGTTGCCGCCGAGCATTACAAACCAATGTTGACGCGGCGCGTGCTTTCGTTGGCAACGGCGCAACACAGACGACAGCGGAGAACGACCGGCGCATGCATCACGGCAAGTTGTAGCTTGCGCCCGAAAGCGGCGAACACCAAACCAGTCGGCATGCAACTTGACGAAAAGTCAC